>JAOPSE010000022.1:62803534-62972471 GCA_029449295.1 Zea luxurians
CCCCCTCTCTCGCTCTACGTGCGCCCAGGGAGCTCCGCCGCTGCTCACCGAAGTCCGCCGCCATCGAGCCCTCGCTGCACCCGTTGCCTCGGTGAGTTCCGCCTCGCCGTCAGCAACTCGGGACACCCCTCGGTTCGCCCCAGCCCCTCTGGTTCGCCTGGTTCGCGCTCACCGGAGTCTTCCCCGTGCAGCCGGAGTCCGCCACCGTCGACCCGAGGCTTCCCCCGTGTCCCCGCCGTCGCCCAAGCGCCCCTGAGTCTGTACTCGAGGTGAGCAACCTTCCCATGCCCTTATTGAAGGGGAAATAGGGTCAAACCTTTTCCTACATAATTTTGGTGGTTGAATTGCCCAATACAAATAATTGGACTAACTAGTTTGCTCTAGATTGAAAGTTCTACAGGTGCCAAAGGTTCAACACAAACCAATAAAAAGTCCAAGAAAGGGTTCAAATAAAAAGGAGCAAAGAAAACCGAAAGCTGTCTTGGTCTGGCGCATCGGACTGTCCGGTGTGCCACCGGATAGTGTCCGGTGCACCAGGGAGATCAACTTCGAACTTGCCACCTTCGGGTTTCTAGAAATGTCCTCCGCTATAATTCACCGGACTGTCCAGTGTAACACCGGACTGTCCGGTGTGCCATGCGGAGCAACGGCTACCTGCGCCAACGGTCGTCTGCAAAAGCTACAGGAATAGTGAACAGTGCGCGACTACGCGCGCAGAGTCAGAGCAGGCGGCAGAAGGCGCACCGGACAGTGAACAGTGACTGTCCGGTGCACCACCGGACTATCCGGTGGCCCCACATGTCAAAGCTCCAATGGTCGAACCCTAACGGTTGGGTGACGTGGCTGGCGCACCGGACAGTGTCCGGTGGCGCACCGGACGGTCCGGTGCGCCCTTCGACAGCAGCCTTCCCCAACGGCCACTTTGGTGGTTGGGGCTATAAATACACCCCAACCACCACACTTCAAGGCATCCAAGTTTTTCAGCCAACACATTCAATACAAGAGCTAGTGCATTCAATACAAGACACAATTAGAGTGAATCAAAATCTCTCCAAGTCCCAATTCCACTCAAAGCAATAGTGACTAGAAGAGAGAGTTTTGTCGTGTTCTTTTGAGCTCTTGCGCTTGGATCACTTTTCTTCTTCCCCATTTCTTGTTCCCTTCTTTGTAATTAAAGCAAGAGACACCAATTGTGTGGTGGTCCTTGTGGGGACTAAGTGTCCCAATTGATTGAGAAGAGAAGCTCACTCAGTCTAAGTGACCGTTTGAAAGAGGGAAAGGGTTGAAAGAGACCCGATCTTTGTGACCACCTCAACAGGGAGTAGGTTTGTGAAAGGGAAATGGGCTTACACCTTTTCCTAAATTGATTTTGGTGGTTGAATTGCCCAACACAAATAATTGGACTAACTAGTTTGCTCTAGTCTACAAGTTCTACAGGTGCCAAAGGTTCACAACAAGCCAATAAAAAGACCAAGAAAGGGTTCAAACAAAGAGAGCAAAAGACAACCCAAAGGCACCCTGGTCTAGCACACTGAACTGTCTGGTGTGCCACTGGACAGTGTCCGGTGCACCACCGGACAGTGTCCGGTGAACCAGGGCACTCAACGCTGAACTTGCTACCTTCGGGAAAATGGGAGGCCGCTCCGCTATAATTCACCGGACTGTCCGGTGAAGCACCGGACAGTGTCCGGTGTCACACCGGACTGTCCGGTGTGCCAGCAGAGCAACGACTACTTCACGCGCAACGGTCGACTGCAACGCATTTAATGCGCGCCTGCGCGCGCAGAGGACAGAGCACGCGCAAAAGGCGCACTGGACAGTCTACAGGACCTGTCCGGTGCACCACCGGACAGCCCAGAGGCCCCACCTGTCAGAGCTCCAACGGTCAGAACCCAACGGCCGGCTGACGTGGCTGGCGCACCGGACAGTGTCCGGTGGCGCACCGGACTGTCCGGTGCGCCATGCGACATCAGCCTTCCAACGGCCACTTTTGGTGGTTGGGGCTATAAATACCCCAACTACCCCACATTCAATAGCATCCAAGTTTTCCACCTTCAACACATTACAAGAGCTATAGCATTCAATTCTAGACACAACCAAAGAGATCAAATCCTCTCCCAAGTCCGCAATCACTCCAAATCAAATAGTGACTAGAGAGAGCGACATTTGTGTTCATTTGAGCTCTTGCGCTTGGATTGCTTATTTTCTTTCTCATTCTTCTTGTGATCGAACTCAATTGTAACCAAGGCAAGAGACACCAATTGTGTGGTGGTCCTTGCGGGAACTTTGTGTTCCGTTTGATTGAGAAGAGAAGCTCACTCGGTCTAAGTGACCGTTTGAGAGAGGGAAAGGGTTGAAAGAGACCCGGTCTTTGTGACCACCTCAACGGGGAGTAGGTTTGCAAGAATCGAACCTCGATAAAACAAATCCTTGTGTCTCACTCTTTATTTGCTTGCGATTTGTTTTTCATCCTCTCCCTCGGACTCATTTATATTTCTAACGCTAACCCGGCTTGTAGTTGTGCTTAAGTTTATAAATTTTAGATTCGCCCTATTCACCCCCACTCTAGGCGACTTTCAATTGGTATCAGAGCCCGGTGCTTCATTAGAGCCTAATCGCTCGAAGTGATGTCGGGAGCATCCGCCAAGAGGGATCTCGGGACCGGCGACAAGTCCGCAAGCTTAGGGAGAACACACTCAAGGGAGTCCGCCCACAAGCACAAGGAGGAATCCTCTTCCTCCATCAAGTCCCATCGGATGGGTGACAAGAAGAAGAAGATGAAGAAAGTGGTCTACTACGAGACCGATTCTTCGTCACCCTCCACCTCCGGCTCGGAATCGGCCTCCACTACTTCAAAGCGCCATGAGCGCAAGAAGTATAGTAAGATGCCCCTTCGCTATCCTCGTATTTCTAGGCGCACTCCATTACTTTCCGTTCCATTAGGCAAACCACCTATGTTTGAAGGTGAAGATTATTCTATGTGGAGTGATAAAATGAGGCATCACCTAACCTCACTCCACAAAAGCATATGGGACATTGTTGAGTATGGAGTGCAGGTACCAAAGAAGGGAGACAAGGATTACGACTCGGAGGAGGTCGAACAAATCCAACACTTCAACTCCCAAGCCACAACTATACTCCTCGCCTCTCTAAGTCGAGAGGAGTATAATAAGGTGCAAGGGTTGAAGAGCGCAAAGGAAATTTGGGACGTGCTCAAAACCGCGCATGAAGGAGACGAGGTGACCAAGATCACCAAACAGGAGACAATCGAGGGGGAGCCCGGTCGCTTCCGGCTTCGCCAAGGGGAGGAGCCACAAGAAATGTACAACCGGCTCAAGACCTTGGTAAACCAAGTGCGCAACCTCGGGAGCAAAAAATGGGATGACCATGAAATGGTCAAGGTTATTCTAAGATCACTCGTTTTCCTTAACCCTACGCAAGTTCAATTAATTCGTGGTAATCCTAGATATACACTAATGTCTCCCGAGGAAGTAATAGGAAACTTTGTAAGCTTTGAGTTGAGGATCAAAGGCTCAAAGAAAATTATCGAGCACGACGGCCCCTCCACGCCCGAAGCACAACCGGTCGCATTCAAGGCGACGGAGAAGAAGGAGGAATCTACATCAAGTAGACTACCCATCGACGCCTCAAAGCTCGACAACGAGGAAATGGCGCTCATCATCAAGAGCTTCCGCCAAATCCTCAAGCAAAGGAGGGGGAAGGATTACAAGCCCCGCTCCAAGAAAGTTTGCTACAAGTGTGGTAAGCCCGGTCATTTCATTGCTAAATGTCCATTATCTAGTGATAGTGACAGGGGCGACGACAAGAAGGGAAAGAGGAGAGAAAAGAAGAGATACTACAAGAAGAAGGGCAGCGATGCCCATGTGTGTCGCGAGTGGGACTCCAACGAGAGCTCCTCCGACGAGGACGCCGCCAACATCGCCATCACCAAAGGGCTCCTCTTCCCAAACGTCAGCCACAAATGCCTCATGGCAAAGGACGGCAAAAGGAAGAAGGTAAAATCAAGATCATCCACTAAATATGCTTCCTCTAGTGATGAAGATAATTCTAGTGAAAATGAGGAGGATAACTTGCGCACCCTTTTTGCCAACCTAAACCTGCAACAAAAAGAAAAATTAAATGAATTAATTAGTGCTATTCATGAGAAGGATGAACTCTTGGACACCCAAGATGATTTCCTAATTAAGGAAAATAAGAAGCATGTTAAGGTTAAAAATGCTTACGCTCTAGAAGTAGAAAAATGTGAAAAACTATCTAGTGAGCCAAGCACTTGCCATGATACTATTGTCAACCTTAGAAATGAGAATGCTAGTCTAATAGCTAAGGTTGATTCAAATGTATGTGATAATTCAATTTCCAATCTTAGAGATGATAATGCTAATTTGCTTGCTAGGATTGAAAAATTGAATGATTCTCTTGCTAGCCTTAGAAATGAAAATGAAAATTTGATCGCTAAGGCTAAAGACTTAGATGTTTGCAATGCTTCCATTTCCAATCTTAGAAGTGAAAATGATATTTTACGTGCTAAGATTGTTGAACTAAAATTTTGCAAACCTTCTACATCTACCATTGAGCATGTTTCCATTTGTACTAGATGTAGAGACATTAATGTTGATGCTATCCATGATCACCTAGCTTTAATTAAGAAACAAAATGATCACATAGCTCAACTTAATGCTAAGATTAATGAGCATGACTTAGAAAATTAAAAAATTAAATTTGCTAGAAGCATGCTCTATAGTGGGAGGCGCCCTGGCATCAAGGATGGCATTGGCTTCCAAAAGGTAGACCATGTCAAAATTAATGCCCCTCCTAAAAAATTATCTAACTTTGTTAAGGGCAAGGCTCCCATGCCTCAGGATAACGAGGGTTACATTTTGTACCCTGCCGGTTATCCGGAGCACAAAATTAGGAGAATTCACTCTAGGAAGTCTCACTCTAGCCCTAATTATGCTTTTATGTATAAGGGTGAGACATCTAGTTCTAGGCAATCAACCCGTGCAAAATTGCCTAAGAAGGAAACTCCTATTGCATCAAATGATTCTAACATTTCATTTAAAACTTTGATGCATATTATGTTTTAACAATTCCGGCAAAGTAGTTGCCAAGTATGTTGGGGGCAAGCATAAGGGGTCAAAGACTTGTGTTTGGGTACCCAAAGTTCTTGTATCTAATGTCAAAGGACCCAAAATCGTTTGGGTACCTAAAATCAAGAACTAAATTTGTTTTGTAGGTTTATGCATCCGGGGGCTCAAGTTGGATCATCGATAGCGGGTGCACAAACCACATGACAGGGGAGAAGAAGATGTTCTCCTCCTATGAGAAAAACCAAGATCCCCAACAAGCTATCACATTCGGGGATGGGAATTAAGGTTTGGTCAAAGGATTGGAAAAATTGCTATATCACCTGACCATTCCATTTCAAATGTTTTTCTTGTAGATTCTTCAGATTACAACTTGCTTTCAGTTTCGCAATTATGTAAAATGGGTTACAACTGTCTTTTTACGGATACAGGTGTTACTGTCTTTAGAAGAAGTGATGATTCAGTAGCATTTAAGGGAGTGTTAGAGGGTTAGCTATACTTAGTAGATTTTGATAGAGCTGAACTCGACACTTGCTTAATTGCTAAGACCAACATGGGCTGGCTCTGGCATCGCCGACTAGCACATGTTGGAATGAAGAATCTTCACAAACTTCTAAAGGGAGAACACATTTTGGGACTGACAATTGTTCATTTTGAGAAAGACAAGATTTGTAGCGCATGTCAGGCAGGGAAGCAAGTTGACATTCATCATCCACACAAGAACATCATGACAACTGACAGGCCACTCGAGCTCCTACACATGGACCTATTCGGCCCGATATCTTACATAAGCATCGGCGGGAGTAAGTACTGTCTAGTTATTGTGGATGACTATTCTCGCTTCACTTGGGTGTTCTTTTTGCAGGAAAAATCTCATACCCAAGAAACCTTAAAGGGATTCTTGAGACGGGCTCAAAACGAGTTCGGCTTAAGGATCAAGAAGATTAGAAGCGACAATGGGACGAAGTTCAAGAACTCTCAAATTGAAGGCTTCCTTGAGGAGGAGGGCATCAAGCATGAGTTCTCTTCTCCCTACACGCCACAACAAAATGGTGTAGTGAAGAGGAAGAACCGAACTCTATTGGACATGGCAAGAACCATGCTTGATGAGTACAAGACTTCGGATCGGTTTTGGGCCGAGGCGGTCAACACCGCTTGCTACGCCATCAACCGGTTATATCTACACCGAATCCTCAAGAAGACATCATACGAACTCCTAACCGGTAAAAAGCCCAATGTTTCATATTTTAGAGTCTTTGGTAGCAAATGCTTTATTCTTGTTAAAAGAGGTAGAAAATCTAAATTTGCTCCTAAGGCTGTAGAAGGCTTTTTACTAGGATATGATTCAAACACAAGGGCATATGGAGTCTTTAACAAGTCCTCTGGACAAGTTGAAATTTCTTGTGACATTGTGTTTGATGAGACTAACGGCTCTCAAGTAGAGCAAGTTGACCTTGATGAGATAGGTGATGAAGAGGCTCCATGCATCGCGCTAACGAACATGTCCATTGGGGATGTGTGTCCTAAGGAATCCGAAGAGTCTCCAAATGCACAAGATCAACCATCTTCCTCCATGCAAGCATCCCTACCATCTCAAAATGAGGATGAGGTTCAAAATGATGAAGGAGAAGATCAAGAGGATGAACCACCTCAAGAGGAGAGCAATGATCAAGGGGGAGATGCCCTTGATCAAGATGAGGAAGATGAACAAGTTCCAAGACCGCCACACCCAAGAGTCCACCAAGCAATCCAACGAGATCACCCCGTGAACACCATCCTCGGCGATATTCAAAAGGGGGTAACTACTAGATCTCGTGTTGCTCATTTTTGTGAACATTATTCTTTTGTTTCCTCTATTGAGCCACACAGGATAGAGGAAGCACTTCAAGATTCGGATTGGGTGGTGGCGATGCAAGAGGAGCTCAACAACTTCATTAGAAATGAGGTATGGCATTTAGTTCTACGTCCTAATCAAAATGTTGTAGGAACCAAGTGGGTTCTTCCGCAACAAGCAAGATGAGCATGGTGTGGTGACAAGGAACAAAGCCTGACTTGTGGCCAAGGGATACTCATAAGTCGAAGGTTTGGATTTTGGTGAAACCTATGCACCCGTAGCTAGGCTTGAATCAATTCGCATATTACTTGCTTATGCTACTTACCATGGCTTTAAGCTTTACCAAATGGACGTGAAAAGTGCCTTCCTCAATGGACCAATCAAGGAAGAGGTCTATGTTGAGCAACCTCCCGGCATTGAAGATAGTGAGTACCCTAACCATGTATATAAACTCTCTAAGGCGCTTTATGGGCTCAAGCAAGCCCCAAGAGCATGGTATGAATGCCTTAGAGATCTCCTTATCACTAATGGTTTCAAAGTCGAAAAGGCCGATCCTACTTTATTCACTAAAACTCTTGACAATGATTTGTTTGTATGCCAAATTTATGTTGATGATATTATATTTGGGTCTACTAACGAATCTACATGTGAAGAATTTAGTAGGATCATGACACAAAAATTCGAGATGTCTATGATGGGGGAGTTGAAGTACTTCTTGGGATTTCAAGTGAAGCAACTCCAAGAGGGCACCTTCATTAGCCAAACGAAGTATATTCAAGACATTCTACACAAGTTTGGGATGAAGGATGCCAAACCCATCAAGACACCCATGGGAACCAATGGGCATCTCGACCTTGACACGGGAGGTAAATCCGTAGATCAAAAGGTATACCGGTCGATGATAGGTTCTTTACTCTATTTATGTGCATCTAGACCGGACATTATGCTTTTCGTATGCATGTGTGTAAGATTCCAAGCCGACCCTAAGGAAGCTCACCTTATGGCCGTAAAACGAATCTTGAGATATTTAGTTTATACTCCTAAGTTTGGGCTTTGGTACTGTGACGGAACCTCCCAAGTCATTAGGCCCACCTACAGTTGTCCTTGTCCAACAGACATCAGACAACCCTGTAGATGTTCCTGAATCACTTGATAAGTTCGGTATCTTTTCTCTTACCTTTCCAGGAACGTTTCACCCATCTTGCAAACATTACAGAACATCGAAGATATCGAAATGCGGAAGTGATTACATAAACTTACATTTATTAAAAAGTAAGATCAAGTTACTTATTACAGACCAGAGTTATAAAACGAGTGCTAAGTAATATTATTACAATACCCAGGGAGGCAAAACTCCTCTCGATAAGTTTTTACATAGAAGTTCCTTATGGAGGACCATGTCCTCCCGCAGCTTCACTCTTGTTTTTCTTCATTTGGAACCACCTTGGTACAAAAGCAACAAAAATTTGCTGCTTCCTCACCTAAAAACAACGGGGAAATAAACCCTGAGTATGGAATTACTCAGCAAGTCTTACCCGACTAAAGAAAAGACTCTCAAGGGTATGCTGGTTATAAGGGAGTCAAGGTAAGGTATTTCAAGATCAAAGACTCTGTTTTGCACAAATGCTTACTAAGAGTGGATCCTTAAAAATCCAATTTTATTTTCCGGTTAGGTAAACTTACCTATATCTAGAGTTCTCTCTACCCTAGTTCAAACACTTGTCCTGCACTAGCCAGTTTCTTAACAAGTCCTTCATCTTTACTGGAGTTCTATGTATAGGGCAGTGACCAAGTCTTCATAACCGCAAAGGTACGGCGATCCGAATCGATTATACTCAGCTGAGGATCTCCAATCACACGACATATATAGCACTTAACCCTTGCATATGTCAACCCGCCACCGGTTTTCTTAAGACCAGATCAGGTTCACGCAAACCGAGAGCACAGATACACCACCGTCCAGCCTCTTGCTACGGAGGGTACACGCTACTCTCGCCACCGCTCCACGCCCATTTCGTGTTATCTTATTCTGGCCTTAGTCTGCCCGAGGTAAGGCTTACCCATGACGAGGCATGTGACCAGTTAAAGGGTCCTCGGTCATCAAGCCTACATCGACACGGTCCTTAATCGACTTAGACGGAGACACTACACCGAGACTCTCTTGTGCAAGTCACCCGCCCGGTCTCAGCTTAATCATTTCAAAACCCAAAGCTTGGTACCTGACAGAGGTACATCTTTTCCGATGTTGAACCCATTACGGCCATAATGGATCCATCATCAAGTTTTATTTTCAAAACATCCCTCCCACTTTGCCAATCCTCATTTTGTAAAACAAAACCTTTTGTTTGGCTAGAGCAATACTAAGCATAATAAAAACCTTTTGTAAAACAGGGTATCAAGGAAGGTAATCAAAGATCAAGGAAGGTAATGCAGGAATTGTTTAAGCATTCAACTCCTATCACCTAATGCATCAATAAAGTGAGAAAGATTTTAAATTCATCAAGGAAGGTGGCAAATGCACCGGGGCTTGCCTTCGTTAGTAGGTGAGTCAGGCTCAGGCCCGCAGATGTCAAAGTAGAGACAAGTCCTTGCCTGAGATTCCAAAGGTGGTGTCTTCTCTTTGGTCACTTCAATCTCTTCTTCGTTTTCTAAACATAACCATATATATGTATATAAGAATGAATGCCATGTAATGCTCATGAGAGTGCAAAGATAATAAGAATTTATTATCTAAGGTCTTGAATACAATTTTTTTTCACGGAACTCCGAGAACTTAGGGTTTCCGGAGTCAGTAAAGGAGTTCACAGGGCAGGGGGGAATTTTGGGTTCTAATTATCAAACAAGGTCCAAAACAACCCAAACTCTACCCAAAGCTTCTAAATAATGTGTAGAGATTATATAAAAAGTTTGGACATTTTTGGAATTACCATTTATCTCCTAAAAATACAGAACTAATGGTTTAAGCTAGTTTAAATGCCTTAAAATTCCTTATCTATTCTAAAAATCATGAAACTATTTTTATTAAATACTTTGGAAAATAAGAAGTCTAGGAAAATTGGTTTGACAATTTTATGATTTTTCTACAATTTTCTATGGATTTCTAAAGTTTTACTGAAAAAGAAAAGGAAAAAGATTGAACAGGACTGGGCCAGTTCTAGCCGAGTCGGCCCAACCCAGAGGGGAAAGCGCACGCGCTCTGGCGACTTTGCACAGGGGCCCTCGGGTTTTAGGCTAACTGTAACGAGTTCCTTTACTGTTTCTTGTGTCGCTGACAGATTACACATAAGCCCTCCGGTTTCTAATTCTTCGCGAGGTGAAGTCCACGACGGCGTCGAGTGTGGCCGAGCTCCGGCGAGCTCTTGGACCGGCCGATTGGGGCAACGACTCGGGTCTCCGAGCGACTAACACCCAATTGAACCCTTCCTGAATGATTCCTCTAACTTAATTTCACAATTGCTAAGCTATCAAGCCCTGTCCTCGTGAACCACGGACGATGAAGACAATGGTACGTGTTCCCGGCGATCCCTGGCGGTCCGGTTCAATTAAAGGGGTCGGGGAGCATCACCATCATGTAAAGATGCTAGAACAGGAACAAGGAGGGTATGAGCAGACCTAGGGAGGGCTGGCCACGGCAGGGTGTGATTCACGACGGCAGAGACAGATTTGGGGCGAATTCAAAATTCGCGAGCTCTGGCGAATGATTGCTAGCGATTAGCGGTGGCTGAGTGGGTGATGATGTTGTGAAGCTAGTCACGGGCTCAATTTATAGGAGGCTTTGACGGTGGCACTTAATTTGGCCAGGCAACGCGGGTGGCCGGAGATAAGGAAGAACATTATCGTCGCGATTTCGTGTCCCCCATCGTGGCAACTTCACCGGTGTTGATGAGACAGCAATAGGGAGTCACGGCGACGCGGTGGAAAGGCAGAGCCACGCGGCGCAAGGACAGGAGGCGGTGGTTCACCGGCGAGCCTATCGCTCCAGCCGCACGGCAGAGGGGAAGTACTGGGGGGTTCACTGGAGTGGCGTCCAGCGCATGGCTTTTACTGAGCGGTCTTATCTGGTCACCGGCGACGTGAATCGCAACGGCGGCGGCGTGAATCTTTGCGCAGAGAGGTCGCCAGTGGTGAAGATCCGACGCTGGCAGTCTGATCTTTATCAGGCTACTGTACCATCGAAGTGGGATTCAGTTGGCCTGACAGTCAATATTCAGGCATGATGTGCTCACAAATCCCAATGGTAACATACTCCATGCTCTGCAGCAAAGTTGGAGAGCTATATACCTTCTATATTTCAACTATAGTGATTGAACTCATTTGATCACTAGATCAAGGCTGAATTCAAACCCAAAGATGGCTCTGTTACACTGAAAACCTGAATTTCAGAGTGGAACCAGCCTGACAGCTAGACTTTAGGCTTAATTATCTCTTAAATTTTCTTAACAACTATGCTCACAACCTTAAGCAAAGTTGTTCTCCTTTGTTTGGTTGATGTGGTGCCCTAGGGCAAAAACCCTATATTTTGAAAGTTGCAAGGCTCAAAAGTTGATCCCTTAACACTAAAATTCAGACTTAGAATGAAATCTCAATTAGGGACCTTTTTGCAAATGAATCCAAAACTTAAGGTTTGGCTTGTAAATTCACATATGAGTGACCCAAATGACTTAAGATACTTATTTAACCTGGTTTTTACACTTTAGTCCAAAAGTGGACTAATTTTGCACATAGGCCCCTAGGGTTTGGACTTAGGGTTTTCTAGGGTTCAAATGGGGTTTTTGGATATCCTAGGGGTATAAATGTGATTCAAGTTTATTTTTGGGAATATTTCATGACTATTTCCCTAAAGCTTGTAGGTTTTCTCAACTTGGGCTAGGTTTTACCCCTTTAAACCCTATTTAGGGTTAAGTTCCCTATCCAGGGTTCTATTTGCAAAATGCTATAACAATACAACTTGTTTGAAATTTTTACCTAGTAAATGCACTCTAGGTGTGTCAAACATATGCAATGCCAATGTTTATGATGCCATGCTCAAGTTTTAGTTACAGTAACACCAGGGGTGTTACATCCTTCCCCCCATAAAAGAATCTCGTCCCGAGATTAAAAGTCCTAGGGTGAGTAATGGAAAAGGAAATGTGTCACATTTTTATTTCCTTATTTCTGGTACAAGGCAGGGGGTGGTGTGGGGTTCACTCTTTATTACAACAACTAAACACACCTTACAAAACACACTTTACAAATTACATGAGGCTAAAAAGCCTAGGAAATTCTTATCTAAAAAGTCTTGAGTTTCCCATGTAGCCTCATCTTCAGAATGTTGGTTCCACTGTATTTTATAGAACTTGAGGGTCGTTCTTCGGGTAACCTTGTCCTTTTGATCCAAGACCCGAATGGGATGTTCGAATATGTCAAGTCTGGTTCAAGGACAACATCTGTCACTTCAACGGTTCGATCGGGAACCCGAAGACATTTCTTCAATTGGGACACGTGGAACACATTATGTACAGCAGACAAAGTTTCGGGGAGCTGCAGTCGATACGCCACTGGTCCACATTGCTCAAGTATAGGGAATGGACCAATGTACCTGGGTGCAAGCTTCCCTTTTATCCCGAAACGCGATACACCCTTCATTGGTGAAACCTTCAGGTAGACATAGTCCCCTTTAAGGAAATACAAGGGCATTCGCCGTTTGTCTGCATAACTCTTCTGACGAGTTTGGGCTTTCTTCAGATTATGAATTATTTCTGAACTTTTTCCTCGGTTTCTTTCACCATATCAGGTCTAAAGAAATACCTTTCTCCAGGTTCAGACCAATTTAGTGGAGTACGACATCGTCGTCCATATAAAGCTTCGAAAGGTGCCATCTTGATACTTTCTTGATAGCTATTATTATATGAAAACTCGCCAAGGGCAAACATTCATCCCATTTCTGTGAGAAGTCCAGAACACATGCCCGCAGCATCTTCTTGAGTATTTGATTAACCCTCTCAGTCTGTTCACTTGTTTGAGGATGATAGGGCGAACTGTGGAGCAATTTAGTACCCAGGGATCTATGAAGTTCTTCCCAGAATTTGGATACGAATTGGGATCCACGATCCGACACTATAGTCTTTGGAACACCGTGCAACTGAGAATTGCGAGCAATGTATAATTCCGCATAGGTGATGACAGGATATTTTTACTTTAACCGTGAGGAAGTGGCGATCTTGGTAAGTCGATCAATGATAACCCAAATAGAGTCATAACCCTTTTGCGATTCTGGGCAATCCCACAATAAAGTTCCATACTTAGGTCTTTCCCATTTCCATGTCGGTATTGGTATAGACTGTAATGGACCGGCAACTTTCAAATGTATGGCCTTTGACACGTCTGCAGGTGTCACATCTAGCCACATAGCGTGCAATCTCGATCTTCATTTTCGTCCACCAATAATGTTGTTTCAAATCTTGGTACATCTTAGTGCTTCCGGGATGAATAGAATAGCGACTAAGATGTGCTTCATCAAGAATTTGCTGGCGGGACCTCTTCATTCTTCGGCACCACTATGCGGTTATCAAACCATACAATACCTTGATCATCTTCTTTGAAACATTTGGCTTTTCCAGACCTTATCTTCTCACGAATGTGTTTCATACCTCATTATCCCTTTGAGCATTAATTATTCTTTGCAAGAGGACTGACTCAAGCTTTAGCTGACTATAGGGTTCCTTGTTGGACCATTCCCAGGTTTAGCTTCTCCATCTCCTGACATAATGTATTGTCAGAAGTCTTCACCATAAGACAGTGACAGGAACCTTACGGCTAAGTGCATCTGCCACCACATTGGCCTTGCCCTGGGTGATAATGAATTTCCAGTTCATAATCCTTAATAAGCTCAAGCCATCGCCTGTTGTCTCATATTCAATTCTAACTGGGTGAAGATATACTTCATGCTTTTATGATCTGTATAAATGTGACAGATATTACCCATTATACAATAGCACTACCTATTATACAATAGTGCAACCTACAATACCACTACTTCTATTACTACTCCACTATTCCTGCTTTTGGTTGCTCCTGGCAGCCTCGTCGTCAGGTGGTGGAGACCATTCATCGACCAGCCTCATAGAATGAGGGGGCTTAAAAAGGTCTAGCTCACCACCAAGTGCTTCTCCCGCAACGTGCGAGGGTCCGGCTTCCGACCCGACTGGATCCGTAGGTGCACTGGGATGTAGTTTTGCGAATACAGTACATGGACTTCCTCATGTAGGGTATTGCAATACGCCTGCAGGTTGTCAATGGCAGACCTGAGTTCTTCGACTCAGGGCTCGAGCCTTTGCTTCCTTAGCCCAAGCCACTGAACGAGACTGTACCGCCCAGTCGAGCGCTAAATCCTGATCAGCAAGCTGGATCCTGCAGACGGCGGATGTAACTCCTCAATTCGTTTATTCTGTCGCCATCCGTGACCCACATGCTGGTCCTGCGTTGCAGTTCCGTTTGAAGTGATTCACGCCGCGGCTTCGAGATCCCCAATTGGATCGTTGCTTCCGCTACTACTATCCTCATACCCGTGGGGCAAGTTGATGACGAGGTACTCCAATTGGGCCAGTTGACTTACGCGCGGTCTTCCTCATGCGCGGCGGCATTTCTCTAAGGGGGAAATTTTATTAGTATAATTCTTAGCATGATGCATGTGTAATTACAGAATCAACCTTAGTTGATTCATACCTTCTATACATTGCATCTCCTCCTATCTGGTCTTTCATATAGATTCTTCAGATATGAGGGATAAGAACCGAAAGAAATCTTTCTAGGTAAGTTTTTAGAAAATCCTTTTGAAGATGCCTCATAATATCTGCAAAGAAGGGGCTTCGCTCTGATACCAGCTGTGACGGAACCTCCCAAGTCATTAGGCCCACCTACAGTTGTCCTTGTCCAACAGATATCAGACAACCCTGTAGATGTTCCTAAATCACTTGATAAGTTCGGTATCTTTTCTCTTACCTTTCCAGGAACATTTCACCCGTCTTGCAGACATTACAGAACATCGGAGATATCGAAATGCGGAAGTGATTGTATAAACTTACATTTATTAAAAAGTAAGATCAAGTTACTTATTACAGACCAGAGTTATAAAATGAGTGCTGAGTAATATTATTAACAATACCGAGGGAGGCAAAACTCCTCCCGATAAGTTTTTACATAGAAGTTTCTTATGGAGGACCATGTCCCTCCCGCCAGCTTCACTCTTGTTTTTTCTTCATTTGGAACCACCTTGGTACAAAAGCAACAAATTTTGCTGCTTCCTCACCTAAAAAACAACGGGGAAATAAACCCTGAGTATGGAATTACTCAGCAGTCTTACCCGACTAAAGAAAGACTCTCAAGGGTATGCGGTTATAAGGGAGTCAAGGTAGGTATTTCAAGATCAAAGGACTCTGTTTTGCACAAATGCTTACTAAGAGTGGATCCTTAAAAATCCAATTTTATTTTCCGGTTAGGTAAACTTACTTATATCTAGAGTTCTCTCTACCCTAGTTCAAACACTTGTCCTGCACTAGCCAGTTTCTTAACAAGTCCTTCATCTTTACTGGAGTTCTACGTATAGGGCAGTGACCAAGTCTTCATAACCGCGAAGGTCCGGCGATCCGAATCGATTATACTCAGCTGAGGATCTCCAATCACACGAACATATGTAGCAACTTAACCCTTGCATATGTCAACCCGCCACCGGGTTTCTTAAGACCAGATCAGGTTCACGCAAATCGAGAGCACAGATACACCACCGTCCAGCCTCTTGCTATGGAGGGTACACGCTACTCTCGCCACCGCTCCACGCCTATTTCGTGTTATCTTATTCTGGCCTTAGTCTGCCCGAAGCAAGGCTTACCCATGACGAGGCATGTGACCAGTTAAAGGGTCCTCGGTCATCAAGCCTACATCGACACGGTCCTTAATCGACTCAGACGGAGACACTACACCGAGACTCTCTTCTCGTGCAAGTCACCCGCCGGTCTCAGCTTAATCATTTCAAAACCCAAAGCTCGGTACCTAACAGAGGTACATCTTTTCTGATGTTGAACCCATTACAGCCATAATGGATCCATCATCAAGTTTTATTTTCAAAACATCCCTCCCACTTTGCCAATCCTCATTTTGTAAAACAAAACCTTTTGTTTGGCTAGAGCAATACTAAACATAATAAAAACCTTTTGTAAAACAGGATATCAAGGAAGGTAATCAAAGATCAAGGAAGGTAATGCAGGAATTGTTTAAGCATTCAACTCCTATCACCTAATGCATCAATCAAGTGAGAAAGATTTTAAATTCATCAAGGAAGGTGGCAAATGCACCGGGGCTTGCCTTCGTTAGTAGGTGAGTCAGCTCAGGCCCGCAGATGTTCGAAGTAGAGACAAGTCCCTGCCTGAGATTCCAAAGGTGGTGTCTTCTCTTCGGTCACTTCAATCTCTTCTTCGTTTTCTAAACATAACCATATATATGTATATAAGAATGAATGCCATGTAATGCTCATGAGAGTGCAAAGATAATAAGAATTTTTTATCTAAGGTCTTGAATACAATTTTCCTTCACGGAACTCCGAGAACTTAGGGTTTCCGGAGTGAGTAAAGGAGTTCACAGGGCAGGGGGGGGAATTTTGGAGTTCTAATTATCAAACAAGGTCCAAAACAACCCAAACTCTACTCAAAGCTTCTAAATAATGTGTAGAGCTTATATAAAATGTTTGGACATTTTTGGAATTACCATTTATCTCCTAAAAATACAGAACTAATGGTTTAAGCTAGTTTAAATGCCTTAAAATTCCTTATCTATTCTAAAAATCATGAAACTATTTTTATTAATACTTTGGAAAATAAGAAGTCTAGGAAAATTGGTTTGACAATTTTATGATTTTTCTACAATTTTCTATGGATTTCTAAAGTTTTACTGAAAAAGAAAAGGAAAAAGATTGAATAGGACTGGGCCAGTTCTAGCCCAGTCGGCCCCAACCCAGAGGGGGAAAGCGAGCGCGCGCCCGCGCGCTCTGGCGACTTTGCACAGGGGCCCTCGGGTTTCAGGCTAACTGTAACGAGTTCCTTTACTGTTTCTTGTGTCGCTGACAAGATTACACATAAGCCCTCCGGTTTCTAATTCTTCGCGAGGTGAAGTCCACGACGGCGTCGAGTGTGACCGAGCTCCGGCGAGCTCTTGGACCGGCCGAATTGGGGCAACGACTCGGGTCCTCCGAGCGACTAACACCCAATTGAACCCTTCCCAAATGATTCCCCTAACTTAATTTCACAATTGCTAAGCTATCAAGCCCTGTCCACGTGAACCGCGGACGATGAAGACAATGTTACGTGTTCCCAGCGATCCCTGGCGGTCCGGTTCAATTAAAGGGGTCGGGGAGCATCACCATCATGTAAATATGCTAGAACAGGAACAAGGAGGGTATGAGCAGACCTGGGGAGGGCTGGCCACGGCAGGGTGTGATTCACGGCGGCGGAGACAGATTTGGGGCGAATTCAAAATTCGCGAGCTCTGGCGAATGATTGCTAGCGATTAGCGATGGCTGAGTGGGTGATGATGTTGTGAAGCTAGTCACGGGCTCAATTTATAGGAGGCTTTGACGGTGGCACTTAATTTGGCCAGGTTAGCGCGGGTGGTCGGAGATAAAGAAGAACATTGTCGTCGCGATTTCGTGTCCCCCGTCGTGGCAACTTCACCGGCGTTGATGAGACAACAATAGGGAGTCACGGCGACACGGTGGAAAGGAAGAGCCAAGCGGCACAAGGCCAGGAGGCGTTGGTTCACCGGCGAGCCTATCGCTCCAGCCGCACGGCAGAGGGGAAGTACTGGGGGGGTTCACCAGAGTGGCGTCCAGCGCATGGCTTTTACCGAGCGGTCTTATCTGGTCACCGGCGACGTGAATCGCAACGACGGCGGCTTGAATCTTTGTGCAGAGAGGTCGCCGGCGGTGAAGATTCCGACGCTGGCAGTCTGATCTTTATCAGGCTACTGTACCATCGAAGTGGGATTCAGTTGGCCCTGATAGTCGATATTCAGGCATGATGTGCTCACAAATCCCAATGGTAACATACTCCATGCTCTGCAGCAAAGTTGGAGAGCTATATACCATCTATATTTCAACTATAGTGATTGAACTCATTTGATCACTAGATCAAGGCTGAATTCAAACCCAAAGATGGCTCTGTTACACTGAAAACCTGAATTTCAGAGTGGAACCAGCCTGACAGCTAGACTTTAGGCTTAATTATCTCTAAATTTTCTTAACAACTATGCTCACAACCTTAAGCAAAGTGTTCTCCTTGTTTGGTCTACAACTTCGATGTGGTGCCCTAGGGCAAAAACCCTATATTTTTGAAAGTTGCAAGGCTCAAAAAGTTGAATCCCTTAACACTAAAATTCAGACTTAGAATGAAATCTCAATTAGGGACCTTTTTGCAAATGAATCCAAAACTTAAGGTTTGGCTTGTAAATTTCACATATGAGTGACCCAAATGACTTAAGATACCTTATTTAACCTGGTTTTTTATACACTTTAGTCCAAAAGTGGACTAATTTTGCACATAGGCCCCTAGGGTTTGGACTTAGGGTTTTCTAGGGTTCAAATGGGGTTTTTTGGATATCCCAAGGGTATAAATTTTATTCAAGTTTATTTTTGGGAATATTTCATGACTATTTTCCCTAAAGCTTGTAGGTTTTCTCAACTTGGGCTAGGTTTTACCCCTTTAATCCCTATTTAGGGTTAAGTTCCCTATCCAGGGTTCTATTTGCAAAATGCTATAACAATACAACTTGTTTGAAATTTTACCTAGTAAATGCACTCTAGGTGTGTCAAACATATGCAATGCCAATGTTTATGATGCCATGCTCAAGTTTTAGTTACAGTAACATAGGGTGTTACAGGTACCCCCGGGGAAACCACATTTGATTTAATTGGTTATTCGGATGCCGATTGGGCGGGGTGTAAAATTAATAGAAAGAGCACATCGGGACTTGCCAGTTCTTGGGAAGGTCCCTGTGTGTCTTGGGCTTCAAAGAAGCAAAATTCTGTAGCTCTTTCTACCGCCGAAGCCGAGTATATTGCTGCAGGTCATTGTTGCGCGCAATTGCTTTTGGATGAGGCAAACCCTTAGGGGACTACGGTTACAAATTAACCAAAGTTCCTGTTCTATGTGATAATGAGAGTGCAATCTGCATGGCGGATAATCCGGTTGAGCATAGCCGCACTAAACACATAGCCATTCGGTATCATTTCTTAAGGGATCACCAACAAAAAGGGGATATCGAGATTGCATATATTAACACCAAAGAACAATTAGCCGATATCTTTACCAAGCCACTAGATGAACAAACATTTAACAACTTAGGCATGAGCTAAATATTCTTGATTCTCGGAATTTCTTTTGATGTTTTGCACACATAGCTCATTAATATACCTTTGATCATATCTCTTTTATATGCTATGACTAATGAGTTTTCAAGTGTATTTCAAACCAAGTCATAGATTGAAAGGGAATTGGAGTCTTCGGCGAAGACAAAGGCTTCCACTCCACTTCATCAAATTACTCATCCTTCGCCGTCGCTCCGAGCAACTCTCCAACTTTGGTATAATCTTCACTCATATATTGTTCACCAAAGGGGAGAAAGTAGTTACAAGGGCTTATATTTCACTCAAGTATCCGTTTTTTGGCGATTCATGCCAAAGGGGGAGAAAATATTAGCCCAAAGCAAAAGGGACCGCACCACCACCCATTTTCAAAAATTTAAAAGAAAAGGTTTTCAAAATGATGATTTTTCAAATGGTATCTTAAAAACATCTTGAACACTAAGAGGAGGATCTTATTAAGGGGGAGTTTTGTTTAGTCAAAGGAAAAAACATTTGAAATAGGAGGAGAAAATTTCAAATCTTGAAAATGCTTCTCAAAATCTTATTCATTTACCTTTGACTATTTGCAAAAGGACTTTGAAAAGAATTTACAGAAGAATCTGCAAAAACAAAACATGTGGTGCAAGCGTGGTCCAAAATGTTAAAATAGAAAGAAACAATCCTTGCATATCCTATGAGAATTTATATTGACTCAATTCTAAGTAACCTTTGCACCTACAATTATGCAAACTAGTTCAATTATGCGCTTCTATATTTGCTTTGGTTTGTGTTGGCATCAATCACCAAAAAGGGGGAGATTGAAAGGGAAATGGGCTTACACCTTTTCCTAAATTGATTTTGGTGGTTGAATTGCCCAACACAAATAATTGTACTAACTAGTTTGCTCTAGTCTATAAGTTCTACAGGTGCCAAAGGTTCACAACAAGCCAATAAAAAGACCAAGAAAGGGTTCAAACAAAGAGAGCAAAAGACAACCCAAAGGCACCCTGGTCTGGCGCACCGGACTGTCCGGTGTGCCACCGGATAGTGTCCGGTGCACCACCGGACAGTGTCCGATGCACCAGGGCACTCAACGCTGAACTTGCTACCTTCGAGGAAAATGGGAGGCCGCTTCGCTATAATTCACTGGACTGTCCGGTGAAGCACCAGACAGTGTCCGGTGTCACACCGGACTGTCCGGTGTGCCAGCGGAGCAACGGCTACTTCGCGCGCAACGGTCAACTGCAACGCATTTAATGCGCGCCTGCGTGCGCAGAGGACAGAGCACGCGTAGAAGGCGCACCGGACAGTCTACAGGACCTGTCCGGTGCACCACCGGACAGCCCAGAGGCCCCACCTGTCAGAGCTTCAACGGTTAGAACCCAACGGCCGGCTGACGTGGCTGGCGCACCGGACAGTGTCCGATGGCACACCGGACTGTCCGGTGCACCATGCGACAGCAGCCTTCCAACGACCACTTTTTGGTGGTTGGGGCTGTAAATACCCCAACTACTGTCACACCCGGGCTTTAAGGGACAAAGCCGGGAGCATCTCATACATGCGCCAAGAAGACAACATATATAATAACAGAGTGTATAGAGATAAATGTCATAAAACATCAGAGTATTTATTACATAGCGGAAGACTTAATACAAAATAAAAGAATAAACATAAAACGAACTAAGGATCGTCGGTGCCAATGTCAACTGAGAAACGCCACCTAGATCAAATCATACTTTTCGCCTTGTGGCTCCTCCTGAACCACCTGCTCTTCTCCTGTGGGGGGGTGTGAGACAGCAAGAGTGAGCTCACATACGTTCATAGCTCAACAAGTCATGGGGAATAATGTGACATGATCTCACTAAAGGTGGGAGCTCATGAAGTGTAAGGCTGATCAATGAAATAAGGCTGAAGCTGAGCATTGCTTTTATAAGTTGGTCAAGATTTTATTAGCAGTTACTAAGTGTAAGTGAATACCAAACCATAGTAATAATAAATAAAAGTAATAATAAAATAATCCCAAATGCAATGATATGACAAGTTAAGTTTAAGTTCCATAAATTAATCATGTGAGTGTCCGAGCCGCTCATGACCGTGAGCACGGCTAGTATACCAGTTTACACTCTGCAGAGGTTGCGCATCTTTACCCACAAGTCGTGTTACCCATTTGCCACGGAGTTGATCAGACCCCATACACCTCTACCAAGGAAGCGAGGCAGGGTACCACTACGAGGCCTTTACAAAGTTCCACTAGCTTCAGACTACCCGCTACAGTTTATAGGAAGCTCCAGTGCAGGAATCCCTCGCCTGACCGCCATCACAGCAAAATCAACCCAAGGACCTCCCTACACTGACCACTCCCCTACTGCCCCTTGCCCCTTTCGGGTAAGGTAGCCCTCCACTAGCTTTCCTAGTTAATCAGCCAAGGGCGTCCCATTAAACCCTTGTGGTAGCACTGTTTTCCCGGGTGGTTCTCCATGTTCCCATTAACATAATGATCTTAACATGAACAGTAAAGAATAAATCAGATAATAAAGAGTGTAATCATGAGTAATAAATATCTCTATACCCGAATCCACATAAAGCAATAACATGTACTACCCAAAAATTTAGTAGTAAAACCAGTGGTGAAACAAGTTATAAAGATAGTCAAAATCTAGGGTAACCTATTGGGTCCCAGCAAAATTAACCTATGCAGATCATTATGATTAATAAGAACATGAATAGGTAAAAAGTGATCAAGGGCACAACTTGCCTTCAACGAGCTCCTGCTCAGCCGTCTCTACCAGCTGAACTCCAGAATCCTCTGTTGCTTGCTCGTCTACTCGCATCAACACAATACATACATAGTATAGCAAAAATTTAACATTACACCAAACATATAAATAAAATACACAGTAATTATCTAGGCACTAAAATGAGATGATAGGAACTGGAACTATTAATTTTGGAGTAACAGATTTTAAGATATGAATTTCTGAAGATTTTATGTGCTTAATACAAGATCAAGTAATAGAATAATTTTAATTTATCTTTCATGTCAAAATAGTGGTACTAATGGTTAGATAGTAATATTACAAAAATTTAGGAACTGGAATGGATCAATATAGAGTAAAAATGAATTAGATATGAATTTTCCAAGTTCCTAGAATTTATTTTGTACTAAAAAACCCATTTCCATAATTATTTCTTGGTTTTTACTATCCTCAGGACTGGGCCTCTCATTCTGGAAAGCGCAGGGGCTCAAGCATAAAAGAATTCAAGACACAGATGCTGTACAGGGTGGACTGCGGGTTTATTACTATAAAACAAAGGGGTTCTTTAGCAAATGACCCCGCACGAAAGGGTATCCCCAAACCTGAGCCGTCTGATCCGATTTAAACAATCCAGATTAGATCACAGTTTATATTGAAGCGGTATGGAATGCGGGCCCACAGATTTCAATCGCACGGCCCACGCTGAATCTACGTCATAATCAATCATGAACCCTACGATCCAAATCTAATGGCCATGATCACCCTGAGTGAAACGGTACGTAGATTCTAATCTCAACCGTAGGGAACTGATCCAACGGCCCAAGATGCCTCTCCTACCTCCAGCATCGGACCACGGCGGCGCGACGAATCCCAGCGGCCGGACCTCGCCGGCGCGGAGCCTACCTGGCACCCTGGTGCCCCAATTTCCAAATTGCCCATGGCTACGCAGTAAGGAAGAGATAATGAATGCAATGGTGGGTTCCTTACCGCAGATCAAGCTCCCAGGAATCCCGCCCACAGCGCGCTGTAGTCCCGTGGCGGAGAACAATTCGACGGCGAGAAATTGGAGGCACACGGCCCGTCCCCTCACACGGCACTATGACAATCGCGAATAAGAGGTTCGGGCGGAGCTCTCTGACCTCACAGCACTGGCTAGAAGGCGCGGGAACAGGATTTCCACCCACGGCCGTGCGCGCGACGGCGACCGACTCGGGGTATTCTCTGGACAGGGGAAAATTACGCTTGGCGGTGCATGCGAACTCGAGGGGGGAGGAGAGAGGTTGCGGCCAGTTTTATGGACACGCGGGTGACCGAGGTACCGCAACAGTCCACACGGCCGGCGAGCATGCAGCGGCGGAAGGAGCGGGTTGACCCAACCAACCGAGGAGACGATCGATCTGACCAGGATGGCCCACCGGGCGGCGAGGGAAATCACGAGCGCGAGGGCAGCGGTGAATGACGCATGGGGCCCACGGCGCAGTGAGGCAAGTGGGCGGCCATGCGCTGATGGCCGAGCCCCACATGTCAGGCGCGCTGCGCGCGGTGAAGGGAGCCAGGGCCGCGCGGGGTAAATTCCTTAGTGGGCCGAATTCATAGGAGGGAGCCCAATGCGCCATTTTATTCTTTTCTATTTTACTTTTCCTATTCCTTACTTATTTTCTTCAAATTCAAATTCAATTCCAATTTCAAACTCAAACTTGTGGCAAATCACCTCTCAGATTATTTTGTGCATTTTTAAAGTACCAATATATATTTATATACATTTTTCTGTATATTTTATAATTTTTTCTCCTTTTTCCTCAAATCTTCTTCTCACTATATTTTATTTTTATTCATATTATTATTGTTTTTAATGCACAAACAAAAGCCCAAAATGATGCAATGGTTTATTTGTGTCGTAGTGAAGTTTTACTCATTTTTAAACATGACCAGTCACATGTGATGATAAATGGAGATGCACATATATTCAAAGGAGACAATTCCTCTTTTTTTCTCCCTTACAATTTGGGTATTACAAATCCTACCCCCCTTAAAAATAATCTCGTCCTCGAGATTTAAGAAGATCTAGGGAAAAGATGGGGGAAGTCTATGCGAAGCTCTTCTTCTCTCTCCCAAGTAGCTTCATCTTCACCATGGTGACTCCATTGTACCTTGCACATCTTAATCACCTTATTTCTTGTAACTCGAGTCAAAGTGTCCAAAATCTTGATGGGATACTCAGCATAAGTCAGGTCATCTTGAACACTAAGGTCTTCCATTGGTAGCTGCTCCTCAGGTACCCTGAGGCACTTCTTTAGCTGAGACACATGAAATACATCATGTACATCTGATAGATGATCGGGTAACTTCAATTGATATGCAACTTCTCCCACTCGCTTTAAGATCAAGAAAGGTCCAATGAAGCGAGGGGACAACTTCCCTTTAACTTTAAATCTCCTCATACCTCGAAGTGGTGACACCTTCAGATACACGTGATCACCCTCTTTAAACTCCAGTAGTCTTCTCCTATTATCAGCGTAGCTCTTTTGCCTTAATTGTGCAATTCTCAAATTTTCTCTTATCATTCGAACTTGTTCTTCTGCCTCTTGTATAAGTTCAGGCCCAAAGAACTGCCTTTCTCCAGTTTGATCCCAATACAGTGGAGTCCTGCACTTCCTGCCATACAGAGCCTCAAATGGTGACATCTTCAAACTAGCCTGATAGCTATTATTATAAGAAAACTCAGCATAGGGTAAGCTCTTCTCCCAACTGCCACCATGCTTGAGAGCACAAGCTCTTAACATATCTTCCAGCACTTGATTAGTCCTCTCTGTCTGTCCATCAGTCTGGGGATGGTAGGCTGAGCTAAAATTCAACTTTGTATCCAAGCTCTCATGCAACTTCTTCCAAAATCGAGAAGTAAACTGCGATCCTCGATCAGACACGATCTTCTTAGGCACTTCATGTAGACAAACTATCCGAGTCATATACAACTCTGCTAATTTGGCTCCCATGTAATTAGTCCTCACAGGTATGAAATGAGCCACTTTTGTCAATCTGTCCACAATTACCCAAATAGAGTCATACCCAGCAGGGGTGCGGGGTAGTCCAACAATAAAATCCATACCAATTTCTTCCCATTTCCACTCAGGAATCTTAAGCCGGTGCAATAGTCCAGCGGGTCTTTGATGTTCGGCCTTGACTCTTTGACACACATCACACTTAGCCACATGGGCAGCAACATCTCTTTTCAGTCCATACCACCAATACTTCTATTTCAAATCCTGATACATCTTAGTGCTACCAGGGTGGATGGAATAATCAGAATCATGAGCCTCTTTCAATATCATCTCACGAAGGCTATCAATCTCTGGAACACATATCCGATCTTTGAACCATATAGTGCCTTGCTCATCCTCCGTGAATTCTGGAACTCGACCTTCAGTAATAAGATCCTTAATCTCTTGAATTTTAGCATCACCAACCTGACCTTTACGAATCTCTTGCTCCAAGGTAGGTTCCAATTCAATGGTGACTCCTTCAGTGTGAGTAAAAATTCCTAGGTTGAGCCTCTCAAAATCTTTTGCTAATTCCTCGGGTAGCTGGACAACAAAAGCGGAGTGAACATGCTCCTTCCGACTCAAGGCATCTGCAACCAAATTCGCCTTGCCCAGCTGATAGTGTATCTCCAAATCATAATCCTTAATGAGCTCCAACCAACAACGTTGTCTAAGGTTGAGATCCTTCTGAGTGAATATGTACTTCAAACTCTTATGATCCGTGTACACTTGACACTTGGTTCCCATAATGTAATGTCTCCAGATCTTCAGTGCATGTACAACGGCTGCCAGTTCCAAGTCATGAGTGGGGTAGTTCAATTCATGTTTCCGCAACTGACGAGACGCATAGGCAATCACATGTCCTTCTTGCATAAGCACACATCCCAATCCTTGGCCACATGCATCACAATAAATGTCAAATCCCTTCTGTAAGTCTGGCAAAACCAACACCGGAGGCGACATCAATCTCTCCTTCAATTGATCAAAGCTTCCTTGACATTTGTCATCCCACTTAAATTCTCTTCCTTTCTCCAGAAGCGATGTCATAGGCTTGGCAATCTTAGAGAATCCCTCAATAAATCTCCGATAATATCCTGCGAGCCCTAATAAACTCCGAATCTCAGTAACTGTAGTGGGCACTCTCCACTCCATAATCTCCTTGACCTTAGCAGGATCCACTACTATTCCTCCATTAGAAATAATATGTCCCAGAAATGGCACCTTGTCAATCCAGAACTCGCACTTGCTGAACTTAGCATAGAGCTGATTATCTCGCAGCTTCTGTAGCACCAACCTTAGATGTTGTCATGATCACTTTCATTCTTAGAACAGATAAGAATATCGTCGATGAACACCACGACGAATCTGTCCAAATACTCCATAAACCACCTTATTCATCAGATTCATGAAATAAGTCGATGCATTGGTTAATCCGAATGACATAACAGTGAACTCATATAATCCATATCGGGTTGAGAAGGCCATCTTAGGAATATCCGATGGTTTAATCTTCATCTGATGGTATCCCGATCGGAGATCAATCTTCGAGAATACCCTGGCTCCTCTCATCTGATCAAACAAATCCTCAATACGGGGTAACGGATACTTGTTCTTCACAGTAACATCATTAAGTGATCTATAGTCCACACACATCCATTGTGAACCATCCTTCTTCTGCACAAATAGAACCGGTGCTCCCCAAGGTGAGGAACTCAGACGAATGTAACCAGCCTCTTGCAACTCGGTTAACTGCTTCTTCAGCTCCTTTAATTCTTCCACAGACATCCTGTATGGCCGTTTAGAAATGGGGGCAGTCCCAGGTAGAAGATCAATGACAAACTCAACTTCCCTATCTGGGGGCATTCCTGGTAACTCCTCTGGAAAGACATCCGGAAAATCTCTAACCACCCGGATGTTATCACCAACAAACTCCTCAGGCATAAAGAACATTGCACGCTTGGATGAGGTGGTTACTGCAATATTAACTTGAAATGTTTCTCCTTTAGGACTAGTGAGTTCTATAGTACCTCTACCACATGCTATAATGGCCTTTGCCTTCCTTAACCATGACATACCAAGAATCAGATCTATACTGCTGGCCTCTAATATTATAGCGGTAGCTCCAAATTCTCTTCCAATAATGGTTAATGTCAATCTACGTGTCATTTGATTTGCCTCAATAGGCCCTTTAGGTGTGATTACTATCATGGGTTTTCTCATATTTAGCAGTGGTATCTCATTTGTGTTGGCATAACGAGCAGACATGAATGAATGTGTAGAACCAGAATCAAATAGTATGGTTGCAGGAATTGCATTAACATAAAACATACCGAGTACGATGTCCGCACCATCAGGAGTATCATCAACACTGACTTGATTCACCCTGGCTATAGAATATCCCTTGCCAGGAGTCTGTTGCTTGTTCTTAGCTGGTGTACCAGAATTCCCCATCGGACAAGCATTAGCATAGTGCCCAATCTGACTGCACTTGAAGCATGTAGGGCCGGTCTTCTGTCCTGTAGGCCTCGTCAGGGTGCCAGTGGGAGTGGCCTGACGAGTAGGAGGTGTACATGGAGACCCCTGCGGAGCATACTGAACTGGGCGTGGTCCTCCTGGTTGAGTCGGTGTACCCTGTGGTGAAACGTAGCGGGGACGAACAATGCTGCTACCCTGTCCCTGTGAGATAGCCTTCCTCTTCAAATCACCCAGTTGAACATGCTTGTGTTCAATAGCAAGAGCCTTATCCAGTAGCCTCTGAAATGATGGGAATGTGTGTGCAACCAGCGCATACTGTAGGGGTCCATTAAGTCCTTCAATAAAATGCTCCTGCTTTCTCTCATCCTCAGCAACTTCCTCCAGAGCATATCTCGACAGCTGAATGAATTTGTCTCTGTACTCGCTGACCGACATGTTGCCTTGCTTCAATGACAGAAACTCCTTCTTCTTGATCTTTATCAATCCAGCTGGAATATGGTAGTTCCTGAACTGTGTACTGAACACTGCCCAAGTAATAGTGTCAGCAGCATCGTGGGCAGCAGTATAAGAATCCCACCAGTCAGCAGCAGGACCTATCAGACGTTCAGAAGCATATAAAACCTTCTCCCGGTCAGTGCATTGTGCAATATTCAACATCTTCTCAACGGACTTCAGTCAATCATCCGCGTCTAGTGGATCAAGGGAGCATGCAAATATAGGTGGCTTGTGACTCATGAATTCCCTATGCTTATCACAGGGTGGAACTGGTGGTGGAGGTGGAGGCAGTGGTTCTTGCTGCTGTTGTTGAAATTGTTGTTGCAGTTGCTATTGCGCCCTTCTCTCCTAGCATATCTCTTCTCTCTCCTGGCGCAACTCCTGGTGTATCTCCTCTCTTTCCTGACACATCTCCTGGCGTTCCTGCTGCATCTGTGCATGCATATCTGCCATTGTATCCGCCATTTGCTACATCATCCTCATCTGAGCAGCAATCAGTGGGTCAACTCCGTTTGGTGGAGGATTAGGAGGATTCATCTCTGCTGGATGTGGCTGAGGTTGTCTATATATCCGCCGAGTGTGTCGATTAGGAGGCAAATCAATTCCACCACCCCTCCTGGTATTGACCATTTGAGTTAGATACATAGGGTAAGAGAGAGTAGTAGCCAAGGCAGTAATTACGAATCATGTTTCTTTGGAGAATTTATTAGCTAAGCAGATTAATGTTTTACCTACCATAGCTAATTCATTACCTTATATTGGTACATACTAAGATGTCCATATATAATATTTCAATCAATCAAAGAAGCAAATCAGACATTTATCATCAGAACAATCAAACAACATTTTTTTAAATAGAGAAAATAGTTTTGGTTTGGTCTTAGGCCTCCTATCTCTTAAAATGTCATAGAGGTAGGGATTCCAAGGTTTGAAATCCATCTTGTCTTAGAATAGAGAAGATAAGAATGATCAGAGTAGAACAGTAGAAGGTGAGACAGGATCAAGATAAGTATAGAAAGGATCAGAGTAAGGTAAGTAGGTAAGGGTTTTGTCCATTTCTATCTAGGTTTCGTCCTACAGTCAACATTTCCTCTGATACCACTTCTGTCACACCCGGGCTTTAAGGGACAAAGTCGGGTACATCTCATATATGCGCCAAGAAGACAACATATACAATAACAGAGTGTATAGAGATAAATGTCATAAAACATCAGAGTATTTATTACATAGCGGAAGACTTAATACAAAATAAAGAATAAACATAAAACGAACTAAGGATCGTCCACGCCAATGTCAACTGAGAAACGCCACCTAGATCAAATCATACTCCTCGCCTTGTGGCTCCTCCTGAACCACCTGCTCTTCTCCTGTGGGGGGGGGTGTGAGACAGCAAGAGTGAGCTCACATACGTTCATAGCTCAACAAGTCATGGGGAATAATGTGACATGATCTCACCAAAGGTGGGAGTTCATGAAGTGTAAGGCTGATCAATGAAATAAAGGCTGAAGCTGAGCGTTGCTTTTATAAGTTGGTCAAGATTTTATTAGCAGTTACTAAGTGTAAGTGAATACCAAACCATAGTAATAATAAATAAAAGTAATAATAAAATAATCCCAAATGCAATGATATGACAAGTTAAGTTTAAGTTCCATAAATTAATCATGTGAGTGTTCGAGCCGCTCATGACCGTGAGCACGGCTAGTATACCAGTTTTACACTCTGCAGAGGTTGCGCATCTTTACCCACAAGTCGTGTTACCCATTTGCCACGGAGTTGATCAGACCTCATACACCTCTACCAAGGAAGCGAGGCAGGGTACCACTACGAGGCCTTTACAAAGTTCCACTAGCTTCAGACTACCCGCTACAGTTTATAGGAAGCTCCAGTGCAGGAATCCCTCGCCTGACCGCCATCGCAGCAAAATCAACCCAAGGACCTCCCTACACTGACCACTCCCCTACTGCCCTTGCCCCTTTCGGGTAAGGTAGCCATCCACTAGCTTTCCTAGTTAATCAGCCAAGGGCGTCCAATTAAACCCTTGTGGTAGCACTGTTTTCCAGGGTGGTTCTCCATGTTCCCATTAACATAATGATCTTAACATGAACAATAAAGAATAAAATAGATAATAAAGAGTTTAATCATGAGTAATAAATATCTTTATACCCTAATCCACATAAAGCAATAGCATGTACTACCCAAAAATTTAGTAGTAAAACCAGTGGTGAAACAAGGTATAAAGATAGTTAAAATCTAGGGTAACCTATTGGGTCCCAGCAAAATTAACCTATGCAGATCATTATGATTAATAAGAACATGAATAGGTAAAAGAAGTGATCAAGGGCACAACTTGCCTTCAACGAGCTCCTGCTCAGCAGTCTCTACCAGCTGAACTCCAGAATCCTCTGTTGCTTGCTCGTCTACTCGCATCAACACAATACATACATAGTATAGCAAAAATTTAACATTACACCAAACATATAAATAAAATACACAGTAATAATCTAGGCACTAAAATGAGATGATAGGAACTGGAACTATTAATTTTTGAGTAACAGATTTTAAGATATGAATTTCTGAAGATTTTATGTGCTTAATACAAGATCAAGTAATAGAATAATTTTAATTTGTCTTTCATGTCAAAACAGTGGTACTAATGGTTAGATAGTAATATTACAAAAATTTAGGAACTGGAATGGATCAATTTAGAGTAAAAATGAATTAGATATGAATTTTCCAAGTTCCTAGAATTTATTTTGTACTAAAAACCCATTTCCATAATTATTTCTCGGTTTTTACTATCCTCAGGACTAGGCCTCTAATTCTAGAAAGCGCAGGGGCTCAAGCGTAAAAGAATTCAAGACACAGATGTTGTACAGGGTGGACTGCGGGTTTATTACTATAAAACAGAGGGGTTCTTTAGCAAATGACCCCGCACGAAAGGGTATCCCCAAACCCGAGTCGTCTGATCCAATTTAAACAATCCAGATTAGATCACAGTTTATATTGAAGCGGTATGGAATGCGGGCCCTCAGATTTCAATCGCACGGCCCACGCTGAATCTACGTCATAATCAATCGTGAACCCTACGATCCAAATCTAATGGCCATGATCACCCTGAGTGAAACAGTACGCAGATTCTAATCTCAACCGTAGGGAACTGATCCAACGGCCCAAGATGCCTCTCCTACCTCCAGCATCGGACCACGGCGGCGCGACGAATCCCAGCGGCCGGACCTCGCCGGCGCGGAGCCTACCTAGCACCTTGGTGCCCCAATTTCCAAATTGCCCACGCCTACGCAGTAAGGAAGAGATAATGAATGCAATGGTGGGTGCCTTACCGCAGATCAAGCTCCCAGGAATCCCGCCCACGGCGCGCTGTAGTACCGCGGCAGAGAACAATTCGACGGCGAGAAATTGGAGGCACACGACCCGTCCCCTCGCACGGCACTACGACAATCGCGAATAGGAGGTTCGGGTGGAGCTCTCTGACCTCACAGCACTGGCTAGAAGGCGCGGGAACAGGATTTCCACCCACGGCCGTGCGCGCGACGGCGACCGACTCGGGGTATTCTCTGGACAGGGGAAAATTACGCTTGGCGGCGCACGCGAACTCGAGGGGGGGAGGAGAGAGAGGTTGCGGCCGGTTTTATGGACACGCGGGTGACCGAGGTACCGCAACAGTCCACGCGGCCGGCGAGCATGCAGCGGCGGAAGGAGGGGGTTGACCCAACCAACCGAGGAGACGATCGATCTGACCAGGATGGCCCACCGGGCGGCGAGGGAAATCACGAGCGCGAGGCAGCGATGAATGACGCATGGGGCCCGCGGCGCAGTGAGGCAAGTGGGCGGCCATGCGCTGACGGCCGAGCCCCACATGTCAGGCGCGCGCGCGCGGTGAAGGGAGCCAAGGCCGCGCAGGGTAAATTCCTTAGTGGGCCGAATTCATAGGAGGGAGCCCAATGCGCCATTTTATTCTTTTCTATTTTACTTTTCCTATTCCTTACTTATTTTCTTCAAATTCAAATTCAATTCCAATTTCAAACTCAAACTTGTGGCAAATCACCTCTCAGATTATTTTGTGCATTTTTAAAGTACCAATATATATTTATATACATTTTTCTGTATATTTTATATTTTTTCTCCTTTTTCCTCAAATCTTCTTCTCACTATATTTTATTTTTATTCATATTATTATTGTTTTTAATGCACAAACAAAAGCCCAAAATGATGCAATGGTTTATTTGTGTCGTAGTGAAGTTTTACTCATTTTTAAACATGACCAGTCACATGTGATGATAAATGGAGATGCACATATATTCAAAGGAGACAATTCCTCTTTTTTTCCCTTACAATTTGAGTATTACAACTACCCCACATTCAATAGCATCCAAGTTTTCCATCTTCAACACATTACAAGAGCTATAACATTCAATTCTAGACACAACCAAAGAGATCAAATCCTCTCCCAAGTCCGCAATCACTCCAAATCAAATAGTGACTAGAGAGAGCGACATTTGTGTTCATTTGAGCTCTTGCGCTTGGATTGCTTCTTTTCTTTCTCATTCTTCTTGTGATCAAACTCAATTGTAACCAAGGCAAGAGACACCAATTGTGTGGTAGTCCTTGCGGGAACTTTGTCTTCCGTTTGATTCAGAAGAGAAGCTCACTCGGTCTAAGTGACCATTTGAGAGAGGGAAAGGGTTGAAAGAGACCCGGTCTTTGTGACCACCTCAACGGGGAGTAGGTTTGCAAGAACCGAACCTCGGTAAAACAAATCCTTGTGTCTCACTCTTTATTTGCTTGCGATTTGTTTTTCATCCTCTCCCTCGGACTCGTTTATATTTCTAACGCTAACCCGGCTTATAGTTGTGCTTAAATTTATAAATTTCAGATTCGCCCTATTCACCCCCCCTCTAGGCGACTTTCAGTTTGCAAGAACCGAACCTCGGTAAAACAAATCATCGTGTCACTCTCGCTATTTGCTTGTGATTTGTTTTTCGCCCTCTCTTTCAGACTCGATTATATTTCTAACGCTAACCCCGGCTTGTAGTTGTGCTTAAACTTTATAAATTTCAGATTTGCCTATTCACCCCCCTCTAGGCGACTTTCAATTGGTATCCGAGCCCGGTACTTCATTAGAGCCTAACCGCTCGAAGTGATGTCGGGAGCTCACGCCAAGAAGGAGATGGTGATCGGCGAGAAGCCCGCCACAAGCCACGGGAAAGCTCCATCGGGAGAGTCCGACAATAAAAGGGAGGAATCCCCTCCCCGTGTCAAGTCGCACCGGAGTGGCGACAAGAAGAAGAAAATGAAGAAAGTGGTCTACTACGAGACCGATTCTTCGTCGCCTTCCACCTCTGGCTCTGACACGCCGTCCGTCACTTCTAAGCGCCATGAGCGCAAGAAGTTTAGTAAGATCCCCTTACGCTATCCTCGCATTTCCAAATGCACTCCTTTACTTTCTGTCCCACTAGGCAAACCACCGGTTTTTAACGGTGAAGATTATTGTATGTGGAGTGATAAAATGAGGCACCATCTACGCTAGCATTTGGGACATTGTTGAATTTGGAGCGCAGGAACCATCCGTGGGGGACAAAGGCTATGACTCGGACGAGGTAGCCCAAATCTGGCACTTCAACTCCCAAGCCACTACTATACTCCTCGCCTCTCTAAGTCGAGAGGAGTATAATAAGGTGCAAGGGTTGAAGAGTGCCAAAGAAATTTGGGACATGCTCAAGACCGCGCACGAAGGAGATGTGGTGACCAAGATCGCCAAGCGGGAAACGATCGAGGGGGAGCTTGGTCGATTTATGCTCAACCAAGGAGAGGAGCAACAAGCCATGTACAACCGGCTCAAAACCATGGTGAACCAAGTGCGCAACCTCGGGAGCACTAAATGGGATGATCATGAGATGGTCAAGGTTATTCTTAGATCACTCATTTTTCTTAATCCTACTCAAGTTCAATTAATTTGTGGTGATCCAAGATATAAATTAATGTCTCCCGAGGAAGTGATAGGAAAGTTTGTGAGCTTTGAACTCATGATCAAAGGCTCCAAACAAATCATCGAGCGAGGCGCCACCTCCACACCCGAGGTGCAACCCATCGCCTTCAAAGCAACGGAGGAGAAGAAGGAAGAATCTACGTCGAGTAGGCTTCCCATCGATGCCTCCAAGCTCGATAATGAGGAGATGGCTCTCATCATCAAGAGCTTCCGTCAAATCCTCAAGCAACGGAAGGGGAGAGACTACAAACCCCGTTCCAAGAAGGTTTGCTACAAGTGTGGTAAGCCCGGTCACTTTATAGCAAAATGTCATATTTCTAGTGACAGGGGCGATGACAAGTAGGGAAGAAGGAAGGAGAAGAAGAAGTATTACAAGAAGAAGGGCGGCGATGCCCATGTTTGTCGGGAGTGGGACTCCGACGAGAGCTCCACTGACTCCTCCTCCGACGAGGATGCCACAAACATCACCGTCAACAAGGGTCTTCTCTTCCCCAACGTCGGCCACAAGTGCCTCATGGCAAGGGACGGCAAAAAGAAGGTAAAATCTAGAGCCTCCACTAAATATGCAACATCTAGTGATGAGGATAATTCTAGTGATGATGAGGATAATTTGCTTGCTCTTTTTGCCAACCTCAACATGCAACAAAAAGAAAAGTTAAATGAATTGATAGGAGCTATTCATGAGAAGGATGAACTCTTGGATAGCCAAGAGGTCTTCCTTATTAAAGAAAACAAGAAGCATGTTAAGGTCAAAATTGCTTATGCTCAGGAAGTAGAAAAATGTGAAAAATTAACTAGTGAGCTAAGCACTTGCCATGATACTATTTCCAACCTTAGAAATGAGAATGCTAAATTAATTGCTAAGGTTGAGAATTTAAATGATTGTGATGATTCTCTTGTCAAACTTAAAAATGATAATGCTAATTTGATTGCTAAGATTGACAAGTTGAATGAATCAATTGCTAGCCTTAAGATAGAAAATGATAAATTTATTACTAAGGCTAAAAATTTAAATGTTTGCAATGATATTGTTTCCAATCTTAGAAATGAAAATGTCATGGTACATGCTAAGATTGATGAGTTAAATGTTTGCAAACCCTCTACATCTACCATTGAGCATGTTACTATTTGTACTAGATGTAGAGATATTAATGTTGATGCTATTCATGATCACCTAGCTTTAATTAAACAACAAAATGATCACATAGCTCAACTTAGTGCTAAGATTAATGAGCATGACTTAGAAAATGAAAATTTTAAATTTGCTAGAAGCATGCTCTATAGTGGGAGACGCCCTAGCATTAAGGATGGCATTGTCTTCCAAAAGGGAGACAATGTCAAGCTTAATGCCCCTAAAAGATTGTCTAACTTTGTTAAGGGCAAGGCTCCCATGTCTCAGGATAACGAGGGTTACATTTTATATCCTGCCGGTTATCCCGAGCACAAAATTAGGAGAATTCACTCTAGGAAGTCTCACTCTGGCTCTCATCATGCTTTTATGTATAAGAGTGAGGCATCTAGCTCTACGCAATCAACCCATGTTAAATTGCCTAAAAAGAAATCTCCTATAGCGTCAAATGAACCTAATATTTCATTTAAGACTTTTGATGCTTCTTATGTGCTCACTAACAAATCAGGCAAAGTAGTTGCCAAATATGTTGGGGGCAAACACAAGGGGTCAAAGACTTGTGTTTGGGTACCCAAGGTGCTTATTTCTAATGTCAAAGGACCCAAGACCGTTTGGGTACCTAAGAACAAGGCCTAAACTTGTTTTGTAGGTTTATGCATCCGGGGGCTCAAGTTGGATAATTGATAGCGTGTGCACAAACCACATGACTGGGGAGAAAAGGATGTTCTCCTCCTACAAGAAAAACCATGATCCCCAAAGAGCTATCACATTCGGGGATGGAAATCAAGGTTTGGTCAAAGGACTTGGTAAAATTGCTATATCTCCTGACCATTCTATTTCCAATGTTTTTCTTGTAGACTCTTTAGATTACAACTTGCTTTCTGTTTCTCAATTATGCAAAATGGTCTACAATTGTCTTTTTACGGATATAGGTGTTACTGTCTTTAGAAGAAATGATGATTCAGTAGCATTTAAGGGAGTGTTAGAGGGTCAGCTATACTTAGTTGATTTTAATTAAGCTGAACTCGACACTTGCTTAATTGCTAAGACTAACATGGGTTGGCTCTGGCATCGCCGACTAGCCCACGTTGGGATGAAGAATCTTCATAAGCTTTTAAAGGGAGACCACATTTTGGGACTAACAAATGTTCATTTTTAGAAAGACAGGATTTGTAGCGCATGTCAAACAGGGAAGCAAGTTGGTGTTCACATCCACACAAGAACATCATGACGACTGACAGGCCGCTTGAGCTACTCCACATGGATCTATTCGGCTCGATAGCTTACATAAGCATCGGCAGGAGTAAGTACTGTCTAGTTATTGTGGATGATTATTCTCGCTTCACTTGGGTGTTCTTTTTGCAGGATAAATCACAAACCCAAGAGACCTTAAAAGGATTCTTGAGACGGGCTCAAAATGACTTCGGCTTAAGGATCAAAAAGATTAGAAGCGACAATGGGACGGAGTTCAAGAACTCACAAATAGAAGGCTTCCTTGAGGATGAGGGCATCAAGCATGAGTTCTCTTCTCCCTACACACCACAACAAAATGGTCTAGTGGAGAGGAATAATAGAACTCTACTTGACATGGCGAGGACCATGCTTGATGAGTACAAGACTTCGGACCGGTTTTGGGCGGAAGCAGTCAACACCGCTTGCTATGCCATCAACCATCTCTACCTTCACTGAATCCTCAAGAAGACATCATATGAACTCCTCACCGGTAAAAAGCCAAATGTTTTATATTTTAGAGTCTTTGTAGCAAATGCTTTATTCTTGTTAAAAGAGGTAGAAAATCCAAATTTGCTCTTAAGGCTGTAGAAGGCTTTTTACTTGGTTATGATTCAAACACAAGGGCATATAGAGTCTTTAACAAGTCCACTGGGCTAGTTGAAGTTTCTTGTGACATTGTGTTTGATGAGACTAACGGCTCTCAAGTAGAGCAAGTTGATCTTGATGAGCTAGATGATGAAGAGGCTCCATGCGTCGCACTGAGGAACATGTCCATTAGGGATGTGTGCCCTAAGGAATCCGAAGAGCCTCCACAAGCACAAGATCAACCATCATCTTCAAATCAAGCATTACCACCAACTCAAGATGAGGATCAAGCTCAAGATGATGAAAATGAAGATCAAGAAGAGCCACCTCAATAGGAGGATAATGATCAAGGGGGAGATGCCAATGATCAAGACAAGGAAGATGATGAGGGTCCAAGACTACCACACCCAAGAGTCCACCAAGCAATACAACGAGATCACCCCGTGAACTCCATCCTTGGCGATATTCATAAGAGGGTAACCACTCGATCTCGTGTCGCTCACTTTTGTGAACATTACTCCTTTGTGTCTTCTATTGAGCCATCTAGGGTGGAAGACGCATTAAGGGATTCGGATTGGGTGTTGGCAATGCAAGAGGAACTCAACAACTTCACGAGGAATGAGGTATGGCATTTAGTTCCACGTCCTAATCAAAATGTTATAGGAACTAAGTGGGTTTTCCGCAACAAGCAAGATGAGCATGGTGTGTGACAAAGAACAAAGCCCGACTTGTGGCCAAGAGATATTCACAAGTCGAAGGTTTGGATTTCGGTGAAACCTATGCACCCGTAGCTAGGCTTGAGTCAATTTGTATATTACTTGCCTATGCTACTTACCATGGCTTTAAGCTCTATCAAATGGACGTGAAAAGTGCCTTCCTCAATGGACCAATCAAGGAAGAGGTCTATGTTGAGCAACCTCCCGGCTTTGAAGATAGTGAGTATCCTAACCATGTTTACAAACTCTCTAAGGCGCTTTATGGGCTCAAGCAAGCCCCAAGAGCATGGTATGAATGCCTAAGAGATTTTCTTATCGCTAATGGCTTCAAAGTCGGAAAAGCCGATCCTACTCTCTTTACTAAAACTATTGCAAATGATTTGTTTGTATGCCAAATTTATGTTGATGATATCATATTTGGGTCTACTAACAAATCTACTTGTGAAGAGTTTAGTAGGATAATGGTTCAAAAATTCGAGATGTCTATGATGGGGGAGTTGAAGTATTTCTTAGGATTTCAAGTGAAGCAACTCCAAGAGGGCACCTTCATCAGCCAAACGAAGTACATTCAAGACATATTCACCAAGTTTGGGATGAAGGATGCCAAGCCCATCAAGACATCCATGGGAACCAATGGGCATCTCGACCTCGACACGGGAGGTAAATCCGTAGATCAAAAGATATACCGATCGATATTAGGATCTTTACTCTATTTATGTGCATCTCGACCGGATATTATGCTTTCCATATGCATGTGTGCAAGAATCCAAGCCGATCCTAAGGAAGTTCACCTTAGGGCCGTGAAAAGAATCTTGAGATATTTAGTTCATACACCTAAGTTTGGCCTTTGGTACCCAAAGGGATCTACTTTTGATTTAATAGGTTACTCAGATGCTGATTGGGCTGGGTGTAAAATTGATAGAAAGAGTACATCAGGGACTTGTCAGTTCTTGGAAAGATGCCTGGTGTCTTGGGCTTCAAAGAAACAAAATTATGTAGCTCTTTCTACCGCCGAAGCCAAGTATATTGCCGCAGGCCATTGTTGCGCGCAATTGCTTTGGATGAGGCAAACCCTTAGGGACTATGGTTACAAATTAACCAAAGTTCCTCTCCTATGTGATAATGAGAGTGCAATCCGCATGGCGGATAATCCCGTTGAGCACAGCCGCACTAAGCACATAGCCATTCGGTATCACTTTTTGAGGGATCACCAACAAAGGGGGGATATCAAGGTTGCTTATGTTAGCACCAAAGAACAATTAGCTGATATCTTTACCAAGCCATTAGACGAGAAAACTTTTACCAAACTTAGGCATCAGCTAAACATTCTTGATTCTAGGAACTTTGATTGATACCTTGCACACATAGCTCATTTATATACCTTTGATCCTATCTCTTTCATGTGCTATGACTAATGTGTTTTCAAAGTGTATTTTATGCTAAGTCATAGATTGAAAGGGAAATGGAGTCTTCGGCGAAGACAAGGCTTCCACTCCACTCCATCGTAATATTTATCCTTCGTCGTCACTCCACATCGCTCTTCACTTTGGTATAATCCTTCACTCATATGTTGTTTGCCAAAGGGGAGAGAACTTAAAAAGGGCTTATATTTCACTCACAAGCATCCGTTTTTGGCGATTCATGCCAAAGGGGGAGAAAGTATTAGCCCAAAGCAAAAGGACCGCACCACCACCAATTTCAAAAATGTAGTCTTTCGATTTGTATTAAAGAAGTTTTTCAATTGGTATCTTATTTTTGATATAACTTCAAATTGGTTTGACCTCCTTCAAATTTAGTATCTAAAACCCTCTTGAACACTAAGAGGAGAATTTCATTGAGGGGGAGTTTTGTTTAGTCAAAGGAAAAGCATTTGAAACAGGGGGAGAAAATTTCAAATCTTGAAAATGCTTCTCGAAATCTTATTCATTTACCTTTGACTATTTGCAAAATGTTTTTGAAAAGAATTTTACAAAGAATTTGCAAAAACAAAACTAGTGGTGCAAGCGTGGTCCAAAATGTTAAAATGAAGAAAGCAATCCATGCATATCTTATGAAAATGTAAATTGGTTTAATTCCAAGCAACCTTTGCACTTACCTTATGCAAACTAGTTCAATTCTGCACTTATATATTTGCTTTGGTTTGTGTTGGCATCAATCACCAAAAAGGGGGAGATTGAAAGGGAAATAGGGTCAAACCTTCTCCTAAATAATTTTGGTGGTTGAATTGCCCAACACAAATAATTGGACTAACTAGATTGCTCTAGATTGAAAGTTCTACAGGTGCCAAAGGTTCAACACAAACCAATAAAAAGTCCAAGAAAGGGTTCAAATAAAAAGGAGCAAAGAAAACCGAAGGCTGTCTTGGTCTGGCGCACCGGACTGTCCGGTGTGCCACCGGATAGTGTCCGGTGCACCAGGGAGATCAACTCCGAACTTGCCACCTTCGGGTTTCTAGAAATGTCCTCCGCTATAATTCACCGGACTGTCCGGTGTAACACCGGACTGTCCGGTGTGCCATGCGGAGCAACGGCTACTTGTGCCAACGGTCGTCTACAAAAGCTACAGGAATAGTGAACAGTGTGCGACTGCGCGTGTAGAGTCAGAGCAGGCGCTAGAAGGCGCACCGGACAGTGAACAGTGACTGTTCGGTGCACCACCGGACTGTCCAGTGGCCCAACATGTTAGAGCTCCAACGGTTGAACCCTAACGGTTGGGTGACGTGGCTGGCGCACCGGACAGTGTCCGGTGGCGCACCGGACTGTCCGGTGCGCCCTTCGACAGCAGCCTTCCCCCACGGCCACTTTGGTTGTTGGGGCTATAAATACCCCCCAACCACCACACTTCAAGGCATCCAAGTTTTTCAGCCAACACATTCAATACAAGAGCTAGTGCATTCAATACAAGACACAATTAGAGTGAATCAAAATCTCTCCAAGTCCCAATTCCACTCAAAGCAATAGTGACTAGAAGAGAGAGTTTTGTCGTGTTCTTTTGAGCTCTTGCGCTTGGATCGCTTTTTTTCTTCCCCATTTCTTGTTCCCAAGTTCTTTGTAATCAAAGCAAGAGACACCAATTGTGTGGTGGTCCTTGTGGGGACTAAGTGTCCCAATTGATTGAGAAGAGAAGCTCACTCAGTCTAAGTGACCGTTTGAGAGAGGGAAAGGGTTGAAAGAGACCCGGTATTTGTGACCACCTCAACGGGGAGTAGATTTGCAAGAACTGAACCTCGGTAAAACAAATCATTGTGTCACTCTCGCTATTTGCTTATGATTTGTTTTTCGCCCTCTCTTTCGGACTTGATTATATTTCTAACGCTAACCCTAGCTTGTAGTTGTGCTTAAACTTTATAAATTTCAGATTTTCCTATTCACCCCCCTCTAGGCGACTTTCACTTATTTCGCCTGTTACTGCCATAGTGTCCGCATAATTGCTCGCTGAAGTTGATCCCTGCCGCCGTTAGGCCACCTCGCTGCGTTCCGCACCCTCTGGTGCCCCCACGCCTGCATTGCGCCTATGGCTGAGTTTGCTATGTCACCCTGAACGCGCTCGAGCCTTTCCCCAAACCCCTAGAGCCCTGCCATGGCCGTTCCCCTCGTCTCCGGCGACCTCGCCGCCGCGGAGGAGACAACGCCGGCCACCGAGACGTAAAGCCTCGTGCGCCCCATCGCGACCGTTCGTCCTAATCCAACGACTCAGATCTGAGGATAGCAATTCATGCCCGCGCGCTCTGCCCCTCGACCCCGCCGGTCAGCGCCTGCGCCCCCTGACGCTGGGCCCGACTAGTCCGCCCGCCTTCCCCTCAGGTCGCTGACACCCCGCCCCCGCTTGTCAGCCGCGCCCGCCCGCTCGCTCACAATCTAATCCTGGCCGTCCGTCCACGATGTAGCGGTTGGAAAAGCCCGGTACCCCTTCAGTTTGCAGTTTTGCTAAAGAAACCCTCAGTTCTCGGGTAATAGAACCCGCAGTCCCTGAGTTTTGTGCGCAGGCCCCTGACACCTTTTAAACAGCCCCCTGGCCTTTTTAATAATCAAAGAATTGGGCTTAGTTTGATATTTCAAACTTCAAAACTTGTTTATTTCATATCTTTTTCATATGAACTCCAATTTTAGTGGTTCAAATTACACAATGTTCATAGGAATATTCTCTGTTCAAATAAATTATGTTCATCCAAAGTCTGTGTACTCTAATTTTAGGTCTAAGCTATAGGTTAGTTTATGTGTTAATTTATTTATCTAATAAAATAAATAAAAATGAAAACCCTAATGATACTTAGGTGTTTAATTTTGTGAGATCAATATTATGTCATGTATGAAGTTACCCATGTAATAATTTTATGTCTCACTAAAATTAGTAGAATTAAACTATGTTGTTCATAATGTTTAGGGAATCACTAATCTTCAAGTGTACTAATCCCTAGCATTTAGGTTTATCTTTTGTGTTATAATGTCTTGTCAAACTAGTGTATGCCTGATTGCAGATGTTTGGTGTGTTGTTCATTTGTCTCTTTCCAAATGTATTGAACGTATGATCGCTTTATTTAGACAACGAGTAGCCCGTGGTTCCTGAGTGTGTTGCCGAAGATCTCCCTGAGCAACAACCTGGTGAAGGCAAGTGTCCTCTGACCTATTATGTCCTACATACTTATAATTCACCGTCCTGCATTACATTATTGGAACCTAAGGATTGACTAGTCTGTATTTACTTACCCTTGTTTACCTTTTGGGTTATAATGGTTAGCTTTATGCTATTGCTTTACTTTAATCCATGAACATGATGTGAATATTTATAATACAATGATGTTATCCCGATGATCTTGTGACACTTTAGGGGACTCAGGTTGTTTCCTGAGTACCTCTCTGTAAGGACCTGTTTGGGGAGTGACAACCCGGGATAATAGTGCAACCATGAGGGTGGAATGGAACACCCTTAGCTGATTAATTAGAGGAACCAGAGGAGTAGTTGGCTTCGTCGTAGGGCCGTCAATGGGGTCTAGGCACAGTACTTGCTCTGCCGAGGCTGGTTGCAGAGGTTCTTGATTTGGTTTGTTAGTCACCCTTCCTTTGCGGAGAGGTACTGTGTTTATCAAACTGGAGAAACCTAACGTGCGGCTATCACCTCTAGGAAATCTTTGTAAAGGCTACATAGTGATACCCTGTCAGGCCACCTAGGTAGTGGTCAATGGAGATTGGCTCTTTCCAGGCAGAATGGGAATCACAGCTTGTGGGTAAAGTGTGCAACCTCTGCAGAGTGTTAGAAACTGGTATATCAGCCATGCTCATGGTTAAGAGCGGTCTTGGGATCCTCTTTGATTAGAAGAACTATGGATACTCTTATGATGATCATTAATAATGATTGTTATAATTATGATCTCTGGTATTTCCTCTTCGAGGGAGTACTTTTGGGTAATAAATGGGTTTATTACTAAAATTTGGCTCCATTATTAGTAATAAATACTTGACCAACTAAAAGCAACTGCTTAACCTTAACTCCACATACAGCTAGTCCACTTTAGCCAAACGGGACATTTGCTGAATATGTTGATGTGTACTTACCCTTGCTTTACAAACCACCCCACCCCAGGTTGTCCCCACTATACTCAGTGCTCAGGAGGAGATGCTGGCAACATGGAGGACTTTGAGGAGTTTCAGGACTACGACGAGTTTTAGTTTATCTTAGTGGCAAACCCCCAGTCAGCTGCCTGTGAAGGCCTTATCTACTATGTTTCGTATTTGCACACTTTGATTATGATAATGACTATGTTATAGACTCTATGGATGTCTTGGACATCTTGATGTAATAAAGTAATTTTCCGCTATTTACTTTGAGCAATGTGTGATGATGTACAATTATGTAATCGCTGTGTACATGAGTTTCTGATCCTAGCACATACATGGTTCGCATTCGGTTAGCCTTCCAAAACCGGGTGTGACATTGTACCACAAAACAAAGTTTAACAAAGTTAAAATTTGGATATTCCTTTAATGAAAGCATACAAATCTTCTGAGGTTGGCGCCAACAAGCTTACATACTAGTTTATATGGCAGAGTCATGAGACTGTAATAGGACACATCTTTCGAAAATCTTTGAGATAGACCACCCTGGCTGTGCAATAAAATCAGGCACAAATAGAACACAATCTCAAAACACATGTCTGCACAAAAATTTCAGTGATCCCCACATGCTTTAAAAATTAAAATATGTGAAGACGACAACAGAAGCTCAAACAAAATGTGCCTTACTAAACCGGAAATCGATTGACTTCAATTCAAGAACCAAGCATTATAATGGCTAGGCAGCTCAGCAAGCCTTGTGTCTTGCCACTCTACCGAGTCACGGTGCAGCGCCATGGCGAGCAGCATATTATGTCCTGGGTGGGGCACATAGGGCAGCACCCTAGCAGACGTAGCTCTGCCATTCGCACAAGCGAAACGAACATGAATGCAGCGAGAAGGGAGTAGAAGAAGAAGGGTGCAGTAAAGGGTCCCACAGGGCTCATCAGTCGCAACTGCCTCTACCGAAGCTTCACACCCGCCGTGGCATGGGGAGGCAGCAGAGGTGGAGAGCTGAAACCGCCATTTTTTCTGTGTCGCGCTATCCAAATCCACCCCGCAGGAAGAGGCTAAAGCCGGAATTTCACCCACAAGTATGTGTATGACCAAACCATTTTCAAAAAGGACGTCGTGCTCCACCTAGACTTGTCGACAAGCCCACTGTCGGCGCGCGTCATCGAGGTGGATTTGCTCCACGTCTTTGGTTCATCGGGGTAGGGGCTAGGGGTGGGCATCGTGCAACGGAGGACCAGGGAGGACGAGGGGTGGGGCGGACTTACCAAAAGACATATGGGCGGGCGTCGTGTGCGGGATCGGAGGGCGGAGGCACCGTGGGGGCAGGGCGGATTGTGGACGCCTTCAACAATGGTGGCAGCAGGTGCAGCTCATCGCCACCAGAGGATATGGCACAACGACAGAGGAAGAAACATCAGGTGGCAGCAGTCGGCGAGGGATGCTGCACCGGTGGTGTCTGTTGTGTCGTCGGGGACGACATGGTTGGGCGGTTTCGCCATCAAGGGTCATAGAGGTCCCGTCGTGGAAGGGCAGCGCGGATTAGCCAACGGGTGGGTCACACCTAATCTGGAGGCCACACCTAGCTGGACTGGCTCGCCGTCGAGGGCGATGGCGGTGCCATCGCGGAAGGGCAGCGCGGATTAGCTGGTGGTCGGGTCACACTTCATCCGGAGGCCATGCTTGGCTGGGCAGGCTCGCCACCGAGAGCGATGGCGGTGCCCAAGGTAGTCGGAGACACGGACGAGAGGGCCCTGCTGCTGCTTGCTGGACTACGGGAGGGGAAGGATGAGGGGACTGGTGAGGATGGTGTCGCCACTGCCGTTGGGGCCCGAGGGGAGCGTCCGAATAGAGCTAGGGTTAGGAGTGTAGCGGTCTGCAGCTTTGAGGTGGAGCCAGAGGACATGCGCCCAATGCTGCGCAGGCAGCAATGAAGGTGAGGGGGAGGATGTTGGTGGCGGGTGCGAGGGCATGAGCACGGCGCATGAAGCGACGATGGAGGGCAGTGATGGAGGGTTTCCTAGGATTGCACGAGGGGGAGCACGGGTGCGGGGCGATGGATAATTCCTGGGATTCTGTGATTGCGCTGATGGAAGGTTGCCGAAGGAAGGTGCGCAAGGGGCGATGATATTGGGGCGGCTTGAGCACGACGTATAGGGCGATGATTCCTGGATTGGACGAGGGGAGGATGTCGGGGCAGAACCATGGTGCACTTGTGGACGCCTACAATAAGGTCTTATAGAGTAGTAGGGACTTGCACTTGAAAGTTTCTTATGATATATTGCACTTATGTCACTTGGTGCTAAGTAAGATCAGAGTTTGGAACAAAAAGATCAAACTTTAAACCTATATTAGAGCAACAACTTTGAGATCCAGCTCTCCAACTTCTTTGAGAGAAGTCCGATTCTTTGGATCAAACCACCCACCCCGCACAGCGTGTCTATAGATTGCTCGTGCAATGCCAGGTGAGTCACGAACCCTATGTCAAGAAATTGATGGACCTGAGGTGATATGACGGGTGCCAGTGCAATATAACTAGCTTAGTTCATGAACCATGTGTCAGAAAATTAATGAGTTGGTTCTCTTGGTGAACGCGCCCATGGCGGTGAACGTCGAAGCGCGCGGCGACACGAATTTGGGTCAGCGACCAGCGATAACACGAGGGCATCGATTCGTTTCTTAGGTCTCAACCGGGGCGACTGTCCCCTTGCCCACTCTATAGGGCTAGACCTGTCGGCACTGCATAGCAGCCAGTGGGTATTGTTTTAAATCTCAAGCCCTTCAGGTGCTTGAATACATCCATACATTAAATAACTAACCAATGTTGTTACTAATTGCGCTAAGCAATTCCACTTTTTCAGTCCTGATTCTAATGTGTATAAAATAGTCAGTAGACCAAACACAATATTTTTTTAGATCAATTGGCGGTTGGGATGGCATTCATCATGTGCTGTTGGAAGAGCTCGACTAGGTCTTTGATGCCCTGCATTTAGTTAGGTGTGGGCACACAACTTATGCATGTGATAATACTTTTTCCCGATGCGCTAAGACGCCGTGTGGGGAAGCTTGTCTTCATGGGGGCAGGCTCACTACCACTCCCCATGGTGGTACAATTGAGGAGGCCTAGCCTTTTTTTTCTTTCGAGCCTTAGCCTAGAAGGGCCTAACACCTACCAGCCCTAGCTAGATTTCATAGGAAATTTGCCACGCTTTACCCTCGGCTGCCCACACACACACTTATCTATTAGGGAGAACAACTCTCTAACGTCATGGATGTTGTGGGTGGCTAGCTCCTCCAACATCTTTTCATCCCACACACCTTATTGAAAGGCGACGACAACAAATTCTACCAAGACACATGAAATGATGTTCCTAACGTCACAAAAATGTTGCAGAAAGATATAGAGACTCACTAGGTTGCTACTAAACTGTGTGAAAGTCAGACTTTATGCTGGGTCAGAAGTAGGTGCTCTCAAAGTCGGACACGAACTACCGACAAAGCTCTTCCCAAGACTAGATGAAGGCCTCTAAAAGGTTTATGAGCCATGATCGAGTAGAACTAATCAAGGCAACGTAGAAGTAGCTCACAATCATCTCTTCATCACCATCACTAAGGATGGTAGAGGTGTCGATCCGGAGGAACTCAGTGGAACTGATGGTCACATCATACTTCTATAGAAGGTGTAGAAAAACGTATATAGCCAGGCCATCTACTGAAGCATTGTTGTGAGGGCCATACAACCAACACCAAAAAGATGGACTGCATGTCCAGCATAGAGATGGCAACAGGGCGGGGCAGGGCCGGGGACTAGCCCCCCATTCTAGCCCCATTTCCCGAAACCCATTCCCCATCTCTGCCCCATTTAGCTTAACGGGGACAAAATCATCCCCACCCCCATCCCCGTTTGATTGATTTGAATATTCAATATGCATTATAAATTCGATTCGCTCCATTCAAGTCTGTTAGTTATTACATGTTGTCACACATTTTAAATAATTTATTAAATGTTTGATTTACCAACAGTTATTAAATTAGCGTTCCAATTTATCGGAGAGGAAATTCTCCGGCCGGGTGGCGGAACGCACTCGCCCTAAATCCTAAGATGAGGAGGGGCCTAAGAGTTTTGCCTGTCAGCTAGATGGACGAAGAACACAAGAACACACAAGGGTTTAGAGTGGTTCGGGCCGCCGGAGCGTAATACCCTACTCCACTGTGTGCTGTATTGAGCTTGAGAGCGTGTAAGTGTGCCTGCCTTGTAACGTCGTGTGCCCTCCCTTTTATGGCTCAAGGGGGCACGTACAAAGATGCTGAGCCCCGACATGTGGGTCTAGAGGCAAAATGGAAGGAAGTTACTAATGCCTGCAATGCCCGGGTGATCTCCGAGCGCCATAAAGTCCGTAGTGCACATAGTATTGATATGTCGTTGCTGCTTCCTCGGTACGCGCGAGTCATGATGAGTGCAGCGCATGCGACAACATGTGTGTACTGCCTGCCAACGGAATGGACAGGCACACCGCCTGCAAGATGGCCTGGTCGCCGCCCGTCAGCGGACTGGACAGGGCTCATTAAATGCTGAGGCGGCACATCGCCTACCAGTGGAGTGGAAAGGGCTCATTAAATGCCGAGGCGGCACATCACCTGCCAGTGGAATGGACAGGTGGCGCGCCTTATCCGCAATAAATGTGGAGGCCACACGGCCCAGAGGCCTTACGTCAGGCTCCGCCCGCTGGCTTACGTCACGGGCAGCGTGCCACGTGGCAGCATCGGGGCTCCGCCTGATCGGAGAGCATAAGCGTACATAGTATGGTCCGGACACGTGTCAGCTCCGGACCCCTGCCTGGCCTTGATTAAGGCCTGGGTATTCTTTGTCTCAGAATCCCGGGACCCTGCTGTGAGTGGCCCGGACCCCACACAGAGGGGTCCGGGACCCCACACAGAGGGGTCCGGGACCCGTCCTAGGGGTCCGGTTTGTACCCTCGGAGGTCCTAGACCCTACTCGGAGGTCCGGTCCGTATATGCAGGGGTCCGGCACTTTCCCATGGGGGTCCGGACCCACTGTTGATACCTTGGAGGATATTGTCTGCTCTGGCCACGTGGCGGCCCTGAAGCCGTCCACGTGGTGGGGTTGGGTGCTGTTCACCATGCGACTAGAGATAGCCGCGCGGGCACCGCGTCTTCATACTGTAGTAAGGGGTATCCCTGTTTCAGGGTACCGACACAATTAAATCTAATTTATAGTTTTCAACTTGCGCTTTTATAAATAAATATCAACATGGTTAATATTAACTTAACTACTCTTTTATTAAATAATTATTTAGTATAAATGTGTTATCTATTTAGTAGTTCTCATGTGTCGCGTTTGTGTGCACGTCGTTCGCACGTGTTGTGCGCGTGTTGTTCGCGTGCTGTCATGTTGTTTCGCACGTCGTACGCTTTGTCTTGCGCCGTTAATTCTTCTCGCTTAGAATCACTCATATTAATAAAATTATTTATTTAACCGAGAGCTGTTATTCTAGCAGATTAATCGAAACTAGGTAATAGCTCTAGTTTACATTTGATAAATGTCGATTAATACAATGATGTCGAATTAAATGTTCTTGTTCATATTTGTATAACGTAAACACGATAACTTTTCAATCATAGCTTCGATCTCGGCGTTTCTTTTTCTCATGTGACCGTAGAAGCAAGCTCTATTTCGTGTTGCACGTTTTTATAATGTTTTCCTTGTATGGTATAATGTTCCTTTCTGTTTCAAGAATGTTGAATGTATTTTCGCACTCGCCTAGATAACGTTCATTCCATGGAGTTCGAGGAAGTTGCAGGAGAAGCTCCTGAGCAGCAACTGTTTGGTGAAGGCAAGTGTCCTCTGACCTTTTATATCCTATTTACTTTACAATTCACTCTCCCGCATATTATGAGTAACCTAAGGATTGACTAGCTTTCTATTTATCATGTGTTTGATTACCTTTTGGGTTGGGCTATTATGATCAACTACATGCTAGTGCTTTACCCTAATCAACGAACATGGTGAGAATTACTTTACGATACGATGATTCACTCTAGTTATGATTATGAACTTGTGGCATTTTAGGGGGCTCGGGCTATTTATCGAGTACCTCTCGGTAAGGATCTATTCGTTGAGAGACCACTCGGGAAAACAGTACAACCATGAGGGTGGTATGAGACGCCCTTAGCTGATTAATTTGAGGAATCTGGGGGTGTAGCTTGCTTCGCCGTTGTGCCGTCAATGGAGGCTGGTGCATAGTGCTTGCTTTGCTAAGGGTGGGTGCCGAGGTTCATTCAATTTGGTTTTGTTAGTCACCCCCTTAGGTAGGATTACTGTGTTTGTACGACTAGCGAAACCTAACGGGCGGCTACACTAGGAGAATCTTTATAAAGCCTGCGTAGTGATACCCTGCAAGACCACCTATGAAGTAATCAATGGGGAGTAACGCTCCTCGAGTAGAAAGAGAATCATGGTTCGTGGGTAAAGCGTGCAACCTCTGTAGAGGGTTAGAAACTGGTATATCAGTCATGCTCACTATTAAAAGAGTAGCCTTGGAATCCTCTTTGATTAGAGATACTCTGGACAAATTTTTGTTGATGGTTCAATGATGGTGGCTATACTTATGGTTCTGGTACTTTCCTCTCTAAGGAGGTGCTTTCTTTTGGGATATCAATTTGGGTTCTATGATAAAACTTGGCTTCCACTAATGATAAATACCTGACAAACTAAAAGCAACTCCTTTGAGCTTAACCCCACATACAATAGTCCACTTCAGCTAAACAAGACATTTGTTGAATACGTTCATGTATACTCACCCTTACTTAAACACCAAACACTAGATTGTCCACATTGCAACCATTGCTTAGGAGAAGTTGAAGGCAACACGGAAGACTTTCAGGAGTTTCAGGACTTCGACGAGTTTAGGCTAGATTAGCGGTAAACCTATAGTTAGCTGCCTGTGAAGGCCTTATCTTACTATATTTCGTTTAGCACTTTGATTTCTGATTAAGCTAATGACTATGTGGATGTTTCGAACATCATGATGTAATAAAGTAGTACTTCTTTACGCTATTATTTAAGTACTAGCTGAATGCCCGTGCGTTGCAACAGGAATATATAATACCAGTATACTACGATAACTTATATACAAAATGTGTGTTCTATTGTTATAAGAAAATGTTTCATAATCAATTTGTGATCCTAGCTATACATAAATTTTGTTATTTTAATCTAGTTATTTCACCACTACATTGCAACCATCAGTATCATGCAGACTTCGATATGCCACGATTTGTATGGTCTCATCATTGGAGAGCACGTTCCACAAATGCCGGAAAAATCCCTCATACATCGTTAGTCATCAGACACGTACCACCATATGCTCTTGCTTAAACAAAAAGGTAAGTGTGTATGTGTTTGCGAAGAGAATTAAAGGCAAGCCGGCACAAAAGCTACCCTGACGGTGGCGAGGATGACGAACTGGTCACTGTTGTCGATCCTCCTCTGTGTCACCTCCGGCGCCAAGATGACGCCACAATCCTCGATATATTAGTCGTCGAACGCACGCGACATGACGAGTACCGATGACTTTTGGTTGGGCTGCCAAACGAAGTGCACCCCGGGCTCATCAGCGAGGTAGTACCCCTGGCCGTTGCACCACCGGATGCGCTATTCCACTACATATATCATGTTCGAGGACACTCACACAACATCAGCAACGTCCATCGTCCCAGCGCACAAGAATTCATGTCCGATCAGTAGCGACTTACGTGGCAGGTTGGGCTTCAGGTGGACGATGAGCTGGACGGCGTGATGGCGTCGTCGTCGGATGCGGTGTCCAGAACAACCCGAGAGTCGTCGACGTTGGCAACAACCATGAGGCCCCCCTGCTTAACGATGGACAGCGCGGTGCAGCTGCTCTCGACCGCGTCCAAGCGGCGGCTTCGCGGGAGCTTGTCGTACACAGCTGCGCATGCGACCACGTAAGACTGCTTTTAGAGGTCGAACTAACAGTCGCCAAGCTTCTTCTCATCATCGATGAGCGACGACAACGCTAGTGCCTCCTGCTCATGGAGTTTGTTCGGGGTTTCAACTAGGAAACATGGATTCATGCTTGGCGTTGGTTTATAAAAATGACTCACAAGTCTGATCCATGGAAAAAATATTACGAAGAAAAAATGCCACACATGCAAAAAAGGGAATTTAAGTATAATGCATTATTCAAACAAAAGAAAGAGCATGCAAAGCTCTTCTTTAAATAATATTACCTCCATCCAAAAATATAATTCAAGAATCTCGGTGATACTTATCTACTACTACGCATTGTGCAATGGTAGCAAGTGAGCTTGGAGAGAGATGTAGTAGATGTGTTTCCTGTCATAGATGTAGACATAAACACATATAGGTGGGTGCCCGTGCGTTACAACGGAAACATTTAATATCATGATAACTTATGAACAAATGTGTGTTATACTGTTATGTGAAAATGTTTCGTAATTAATTTGTGATCCTAGCCATACATAAATTTTGTTATTTCAATCTAACTATTTCATCACTACATTGCAACCAACAGTACCGTGCAGACTTCTATACATGATAGCTGAATGCCCATGCGTTGCAACGGGAATATATAATACCAGTATACTACGATAACTTATATACAAAATATGTGTTATACCGTTATGAGAAAATGTTTTATAATCAATTTGTGATTCTGGCCATACATAAATTTTGTTATTTATAATCTATCTGTTTCACCACTACATTGCAACCATCAGTATCATGCAGACTTCGATATATGTCACGATTTGCATGGTCTCATTATTGGAGAGCACGTTTCACACATACCGGAAGAAATTCCCTCGTACATCGTTAGTCATCGGACACGTACCACCATACGCTTTTGCTTAAACAAAAAGGTAAGTGTGTGTTTGCAAGACTAATGGTCAAACATCGTATAACCATAAAGTTATAATACTATATTAATATATTAAATAAATTAATCCAATAGACATAGATTAACCCAATTAACATAGGATAAATAAATATCTAATTATAAAAGTATGAAACATGGTATAATCAATGTTGTTACTGCGTAGTAAATATTCATACGAGACTAACACAACTGGAACGGTTCAATTTGGAATTAAAATGAGGAAGTTACGAATTTCCAAAGTTTCTATGTATTTGATATAGGATTAATTAGGAAATCAATTTTATTGTTGTTTTCATGATAAAACAGAGGTATTATGTGATAAAAATAATATTATAGAATTATAGAAATTGGAATGAACTCATTTGGATTTAATATGAAATTTCCATGAATTAAATGGGTTTCTGCAATTATTTTTAAACTAAAAATCAATTTCTAAACTCCTTTTCCCTATTTTCTTTATTTCCTGGACTGCGTCCCAAATTCCAGAAAGATCAGGGGCTAAGCTATAAATGTTTTTCTAGACTCAGTGAGCATACAGAGTGGACGGCGGGTTAAACACAAAACACGTCTTAGTTGAAGTTGTTCACAATTCAACATGAGTCATGTTGGTTAGAGGGTGGAAGGCTAGGCATTCTTCTCAATAGATCCAAGGTTCGATCCCTGAGAAGCCATAGTTTGATTTTTTTTTCTGCACGGAACGGGGAGGGTAGAACGGCAGACTACTCTTACCTTCTTAATAAGTAGTATTGTCGGGGATCATAATTAGGGGTACCCTCAAGATCCCTAAATCTCAGCTGGTAACCCCCATCAGCATAAAGCTGCAAAGGCCTGATGGGTGCGATTAAGTCAAGGATCGGTCCGTTCAAGGGACATGATCGTGCCTCGCCCGAGCCTAGCCTCGGGCAAGGGATGCCGACCCCGGAGAACCTACGTCTCGCCCGAGGACCCCCCTCCAGCAACGAGAACACTATCGGCTCGCCCGAGGCCCAGTCTTCACCAAGAAGCAACCTTGGCCACATCGCCACGCCGACCGACCAAATCGCAAGGGCATTCAATGCAAAGGTGGCCTGACACCTTTATCCTGACGCACGCCCTCCAGTCGACAGAGCCAAAGTGACCGCAGTCACATCGCCGCTCTACTGACCGGTCTGACAAGAGGACAGCGCCGCCTGCGCCGCTTCGACTGCTGAGCCACCCGACAGAGTGAGGCTGACAGCAGCCAAGGCCGGCCTCGGGCGTCATAGGAAACTCCGCCTCGCCCGACCCCAGTGCTCGGACTCGGGCTCAGCCCCGGAAGACGGCGAACTCCGCTCCGCCCGACCCAGGGCTCGGACTCGGGCTCAGCCCCGGAAGACGGCGAACTCCGCTCCGCCCGACCTAGGGCTCGGACATGGGCTCAGCCCCGGAAGACGGCGAACTCCGCTCCGCCTGACCCAGGGCTTGGACATGGGCTCAACCCCGGAAGATGACGAACTCCACCTCGCCCGACCCCAGGGCTCGGACATGGGCTCAGCCCCAGGAGACGACGGACTCCGCTTCGCCCGACCCCAGGGCTCGGACTCAGCTCTGGCCTCAGCCGACGGTCTCCGCCTCGCCCGACCCAGGGGCTCAGACTCGACCACGACCACGGGAGACAGACTCGACCTCGACCTCGGAGGAGCCTCCACATCGCCCAACCTAGGGAGCGGACCGACCACGTCGACAGGAGGCGCCATCATTACCCTACCCCGAGCTGACTCAGGCTACGAGGAACAAGACTGGCGTCCCATCTGGCTCGCTCCGCCAGATAGGCAATGATGGCGCCCCGCACGCTCTGTGACGATGACGGTTCTCGGCCCCCTTACGGAAGCAAGAGGACGTCAGCAAGGACTCGACAACCCCGACAGCTGCCCTCTCACCAGGCTCCAGCACTCCTCCGACGGCCACGACACCACACGAACCGGGTGCCAAAACCCCTCCGGTTGCCACGATGGCATGTACTTAGGGCGCTAGCTCTCCTCCGCTAGACACGTAGCACTCTGCTACACCCCCCGTTGTACACCTGGATCCTCTCCTTACGCCTATAAAAGGAAGGACCAGGGCCCTCTTACAGAGGGTTGGCCCGCGCGGAGAAGGACGGGACGGCGCTCGCTCAAGGCCGCTCGCTCCCACTCCCGCGTGGACGCTTGTATCCCCCTACTGCAAGCGCACCCGACTCAGGCACGGGGCTAACACGAAGGCCGCGGGATCCACTCTCTCACGTCTGCCTCCCTCCGGCTGCCTCCTTTCCCCCCTTCGCGTTCCGCCTTGCGTCGACCCATCTGGGCTGGGGCACGCGGCGACAATTCACTCGTCGGTCCAGGGACCCCCTGGGTTTCGAAACACCGACAGTTGGCGCGCCAGGTAGGGGCCTGCTGCGTGTTGACGAACAGATTCCCGTCAAGCTCCAGATGGGCAGTCTCCAGCAACCTTTCTAGCCCAGGATGGTGCTCCGTTTCGGGAATCTCGAGTTTATGTCCCTCGACGGCAGCTACGACATGATACACCTTCCCCCGCCATGCGACAGCGACAATGGCGGTCGACAACCCGCTTGTCGGCGGGGAAATCGACGACGCCTTCCCCACGTGGTGGAAGGACGACATTCGGGCTTGTCCCGTCCCCTCCCCCACCGACGGAGGAGGAGGCGGGGCAACCAAGGCCAAGCGGGAAGCGGCACCTTGTTGGCTGTCGAGCGAGTCGATGGCGCCGGTGCCCCAACGGAGGGCGCGTTGGGCATCGACCTCGCGTCTGAGACGAAGGCGAGCGCCGCCTCCCCGCAACACGCCAATCTCAAGCAAACGCACGACGCCAGCACGCTCGCGAAGGACTAGCTGGGTGTCACCCTCGTACCTAAGACGACGGTGCAGTCAGTCCCAGACGTGACCTCGTCACCGACCGTCGACCGAAAGGTATCGACCGATTCCCGTCTCATGTCTTTTGGATTCGGCCTCGACCCACCAAGCGACTCCGCTTCGGTGAGCGCTCTCCTGGAGGCGAGTCCAAACCGTCTGGGGTATCGTGTGCGGTCATCCTGGGACCGACTGACGGCCGACTCGACCTACGAGCCCTCGGGGTCCGAGGAAGATGGCGAGCTCGACCTCTATTGGGATTTCTCTGGACTTGGTAACCCCAGTGTCGTGCGGGACTTCATGACCGCATGTGACTACTGCCTTTCCGACTATTCCGACGGCAGCCGCGGCCTCGACAATGAGGACCGCGGCACAAGTCGTGAGTGTTTCCACGTCGATCTAGGGGGTCCCAGCGAAGGCGACCATCTTGGTATGCCGAAAAACAGTGATCCCCCTAGGCCCGCGCCTCGCGTTGACATCCCTCGAGAGCTAGCTGTGGTCCCCGTCCCGGCGGGGGGTCCTGACCCACAGCTCGAGCACATCCGCGAGAGGCAGGCCAGGCTCGACGAGGGAGCAGGAACGCTTGTGCCGATCCGCCAGGACATCGGGCAGGAATGGGCGGTCCAACCCCCGGCCAGAGAAGTGCGTCATCTCCCCCAGGACATCCAGCACCACATCGCCGACGACGTCAGGGTGAGGCCGCCGCCGGATTCCAGCGGAGTTGGCCGGAACCTGGCTGCAGCGGCAATACTCCTCCGCACGATGCCGGAGCCATCAACCACCGAGGGGCGGCGTATCCAGGGAGAGCTCAAGAATCTCCTGGAGAACGCCACGGTCCGACAGGCCGAAAGCTCTACCTCCCGAAGGCAGGGGTTCCCCTCGGAACATCACGCCGCGACTTCCCGATTCATGCGGGAAGCCTCGGTCCACTCCGGGCGCACGCGCAACACAGCGCCTTCGGCCCCGGGTCCCCTCGGCAACGAGCGCCATCATCACGGCCGTCGGGCCCACCTCGACGACAGGGCGCGCCGAGGCTACCACCCCAGGCGTGGGGGACGCTACGACAGTGGGGAGGATCGGAGTCCTTCGCCCGGTCCGCAGGCTTTCAGCCGTGCCATACGACAGGCACCGTTCCAGACCCGGTTCCGAACTCCGACTACTATCACAAAGTACTCGGGGGAGACGAGACCGGAACTGTGGCTCGCGGACTATCGGCTGGCCTGCCAACTGGGTGGAACGGACGACGACAATCTCATCATCCGCAACCTCCCCCTGTTCCTCTCCGACACCGCTCGAGCCTGGCTGGAGCACCTGCCCCCGGGGCAGATCTCCAACTGGGACGACCTGGTCCAAGCCTTCGCTGGCAATTTCCAGGGCACGTATGTGCGCCCTGGAAACTCCTGGGATCTCCGAAGCTGCCGCCAGCAGCCGGGAGAGTCTCTCCGGGACTACATCCAGCGATTCTCGAAGCAGCGCACAGAGCTGCCCAACGTCACCGATTCAGATGTCATCGGCGCGTTCCTCGCCGGCACCACCTGCCGCGACCTGGTGAGCAAGCTGGGTCGCAAGACCCCCACCAGGGCGAGCGAGCTGATGGACATCGCCACCAAGTTCGCCTCTGGCCAGGAGGCGGTCGAGGCCATTTTTCGGAAAGACAAGCAGCCCCAGGGCCGCCCACCGGAAGATGCTCCCAAGGCGTCAACTCAGCGCGGCGCCAAGAAGAAGGGCAAGAAGAAGTCGCAAGCGAAACGCGACGCCGCCGACGCGGACCTTGTCGCCGCCGCCGAGCACAAGAACCCTCGGAAACCTGCCGGAGGTGCCAACCTCTTCGACAAGATGCTCAAGGAGCCGTGCCCCTATCATCAGGGGCCCGTCAAGCACACCCTTGAGGAGTGTGCCATGCTTCGACGACACTTCCACAAGGCCGGGCCACCCGCGGAGGGTGGCAAGGCCCTCGACGACACAAAGGAGGAAGATCACAAGGCAGGAGGGTTCCCCGAGGTCCGCGACAACTTAATGATCTATGGCGGGCAAGTGGTGAACGCCTCGGCTCGGCACCGCAAGCAAGAGCGTCAGGAGGTCTGCTCGGTAAAGGTGGCGGTGCCAGTCTACCTAGACTGGTCCGACAAGCCCATCACCTTCGACCAGGCCGACCATCCAGACTACGTGCCGAGCCCGGGGAGATACCCACTCGTTGTCGACCCCATCATCGGCGACGTCAGGCTCACCAAGGTCCTCATGGACGGAGGCAGCAGCCTCAACATCATCTACGCCGAGACCCTCGGGCTTCTGCGGATCGATCTATCCTCGGTCCGGACGGGCGCTGCGCCTTTCCACGGGATCGTCCCCAGGAAGCGTGTTCAACCCCTCGGACAACTCGACCTACCCGTCTGCTTCGGGATGCCCTCCAACTTTTGAAAGGAGACCCTCACGTTCGAAGTGGTCGGGTTTCGAGGAACCTACCACGCAGTGCTGGGGAGGCCATGCTACGCCAAGTTCATGGACGTCCCCAACTACACCTACCTCAAGCTCAAGATGCCGGGCCCCAACGGGGTCATCACCGTCGGGCCCACGTACCGACACGCATACGAATGCGATGTGGAGTGCGTGGAGTACGTCGAGGCCCTCGCTGAATCCGAGGCCCTCATCGCTGACCTGGAGAGCATCTCTAGGGAGGCACCTGACGTGAAGCGCCACGCCGGCAACTTCGAACCAGCGGAGACGGTCAAGTCCGTCCCTCTCGACCCCAGCAACGACGCCTCCAAGCGGATCCGGATCGGCTCCGAGCTCGACCCCAAATAGGAAGCAGTGCTCGTCGACTTTCTCCGCGCAAACGCCGATGTTTTCGCGTGGAGTCCCTCGGACATGCCCGGCATACCGAGGGAAGTCGCCGAGCATTCTCTGGATATTCGAGCTGGGGCCCGACCCGTGAAGCAGCCTCTGCACCGATTCGACGAAGAAAAGCGCAGAGCCATAGGCGAGGAGATCCACAAGCTACTGGCGGTAGGGTTCATCAAAGAGGTATTCCATCCCGAATGGCTTGCCAACCCTGTGCTTGTGAGAAAGAAAGGGGGAAATGGCGGATGTGTGTAGACTACACTGGTCTAAACAAAGCATGTCCAAAGGTTTCCTACCCTCTGCCTCGCATCGATCAGATCGTGGATTCCACTGCTGGGTGTGAAACCCTATCTTTCCTCGATGCCTACTCAGGGTATCACCAGATCAGGATGAAGGAGTTTGACCAGCTCGCGACTTCATTCATCACACCCTTCGGCATGTACTGCTATGTTACAATGCCGTTTGGTTTGAGGAATGCGGGGGCGACGTACCAGCGATGCATGAACCATGTGTTTGGCGAACACATCGGCCGAACGGTCGAGGTCTACGTCGATGACATCGTAGTCAAGACGAGGAAAGCCTCCGACCTCCTTTCCGACCTTGAAGTGACATTCCGATGTCTCAAGGCAAAAGGCGTGAAGCTTAATCCCGAAAAGTGTGTCTTCGGGGTCCCCCAAGGCATGCTCTTAGGGTTCATCGTCTCCGAGCAGGGCATCGAAGCCAACCCGGAGAAGATTGCAGCCATCACCAGCATGGGGCCAATCAAGGACTTGAAAGGCGTACAGAGGGTCATGGGATGTCTCGCGGCTCTGAGCCGCTTCATCTCCCGCCTCGGCGAAAGAGGTCTGCCTCTGTACCGCCTCTTAAGGAAAGCTGAGTGCTTCACTTGGACTCCCGAGGCCGAGGAAGCCCTCGGGAACCTGAAGGCGCTCCTCACGAACGCGCCCATCCTGGTGCCCCCCGCTGCCGGAGAAGCCCTCTTGATCTACGTCGCCGCAACCACCCAGGTGGTTAGCGCCGCGATCGTGGTTGAGAGACGAGAAGAAGGGCATGCATTGCCCGTCCAGAGGCCAGTCTACTTCATCAGTGAGGTACTGTCCGAGACCAAGATTCGCTACCCACAAATCCAGAAGCTGCTGTACGCGGTGATCCTGACACGGCGGAAGTTGCGACACTACTTCGAGTCTCATCCGGTGACTGCGGTGTCATCCTTCCCCCTGGGAGAGATCATCCAGTACCGTGTGGCCTCGGTAGGATTGCGAAGTGGGCGATGGAAATCATGGGCGAGACGATCTCGTTTGCCCCTCGGAAGGCTATCAAGTCCTAGGTCTTGGCGGACTTTGTGGCTGAATGGGCCGACACCCAGCTCCCTACGGCTCCGATATAACCGGAGCTCTGGACCATGTTTTTCGATGGGTCGCTGATGAAGACGGGGGCCGGCGCGGGCCTCCTCTTTGTCTCGCCCCTCGGGAAGCACCTACGCTACGTGCTACGCCTCCACTTCCCAGCATCCAACAACGTGGCAGAGTACGAGGCTCTGGTAAACGGGTTGCGAATCGCCATCGAGCTAGGGGTCCGACGCCTCGACGCTCGCGGTGACTCGCAGCTCGTCATCGACCAAGTCATGAAGAACTCCCACTCCCGCGACCCGAAGATGGAAGCCTACTGCGATGAGGTTCGGCGCCTGGAAGACAAGTTCTACGGGCTCGAGCTCAACCACATCGCCCGACGCTACAACGAGACTGTGGACGAGCTGGCTAAAATAGCCTCGGGACGAACAACAGTTCCCCCGGACGTATTCTCCCGAGACCTGCATCAACCCTCCATCAAGACCGAGGACACGACCGAGCCCGAGGCACCTTCGGCTCCGCCCGAGGCACCTTCGGCTCAGTCCGAGGTACCCTCGGCCCAGTCCGAGGTACCCTCGGCCCAGTCCGAGGTACCCTCGGCACGGTCCGAGGTACCCTCGGCTCAGCCCGAGGTACCCTCGGCCCCTGAGGGTGAGGCACTGCGCGTCGAGGAGGAGCCAAGCGAGGTCATGCCTAATCAAAGCTAGCAGACCCCATACCTGCAATATCTCCACCGAGGGGAGCTGCCCCTCGATCAAGCCGAAGCTCGACGGTTGGCGCGGCGCGCCAAGTCTTTCGTCTTGCTGGGAGATGGGAAGGAGCTCTACCACCGCAGCCCCTCAGGCATCCTCCAGCGATGCATTTCCATCGCCGAAGGCCAGCAGCTCTTGCAAGAGATACACTCAGGGGCTTGCGGCCATCACGCAGCACCCCGAACCCTTGTCAGAAACGCCTTCCGACAAGGATTCTACTGGCCGACGGCGGTGGCCGACGCTACTAGAATCGTCCGCACCTGCGAAGGGTGTCAGTTCTACGCGAGGCAGACCCACCTGCCCACTCAGGCTCTGCAGACCATACCCATCACCTGGTCGTTCGCTGTGTGGGGTCTGGACCTCGTTGGCCCCTTGCAGAAGGCACCCGGGGGCTACACGCACCTGTTGGTCGCCATCGACAAATTCTCCAAGTGGATCGAGGTCCGACCCCTAAACAGCATCAGGTCCGAACAGGCGGTGGCGTTCTTCACCAACATCATCCATCGCTTTGGGGTCCCGAACTCCATCATCACCGACAACGGTACCCAGTTCACCGGCAGAAAGTTCCTGGACTTCTGTGAGGATCACCACATCCGGGTGGACTGGGCTGCCGTGGCACACCCCATGACGAATGGGCAAGTGGAGCGGGCCAACGGCATGATCCTGCAAGGACTCAAGCCTCGGATCTACAACGACCTCAACAAGTTCGGCAAGCGGTGGATGAAAGAACTCCCCTCGGTGGTCTGGAGTCTGAGGACAACGCCGAGCCGAGCCACGGGCTTCACACCGTTCTTTCTAGTCTATGGGGCCGAGGCCATCTTGCCCACAGACCTAGAATACGGTTCCCCGAGGGCGAGGGCCTACACCGACCAAAGCAACCAAGCCAACCGAGAAGACTCACTGGACCAGCTGGAGGAGGCTCGGGACATGGCCTTACTACACTCGGCGCGGTATCAGCAGTCCCTACGACGCTACCACGCCCGAGGGGTTGCTTCGGCTGCGACAAGACGCCCGAGGGCGGCACAAGCTCACGCCTCCCTGGGAAGGGCCATTCGTCATCGCCAAGGTCTTGAAGCCCGAAACGTACAAGCTGGCCAACAGCCAAGGCGAGGTCTACAGCAACGCTTGGAACATCCAACAGCTACGTTGCTTCTACCCTTAAGATGTTTTCAAGTTGCTCGTATACTTCGTTCACACACCAAGTCTGGTCGTCAAGGAAGGGTCAGCCTTGCCTCGGCAAAGCCCGACCCTCCCTCGGGGGCTAGAAGGGGGCAACCCCCTCTGCGTCAAAATTTTCCTCGAAAAAAAGAAAAAAATCTTTTCTGCCAGAATGCCTTTCGTGCTCTTCGACTACTTCAAAAGTGGATCCTGAAAACGATGGAGTACACGTAAGCAGCCAAGGATGACCGAGCCGAGGGACTCCTACGCCTTCGGGATATGGATACCTCACTCATCACCTTCTGCGATAAGTAACTCACGCTCGGATAAGTGACTCCGCGGACCGAACAAGTCTTCATGCTCGAGAGCTCCTCTGCCGAAATGATTTTTTGGGCCTTACCGACACATGGGTCCGGATACTTGAAACAAGAGGAAAAGAAACGCAGCTTTACAACATGACGACGGTGTGTTTAGGCCTCGGCGGCGGCAAAAAACATACACACACTACAAGACAACCTGATCCTGCAGGCTCGGACGTCGACAGCCGAAGGGGGCAGCAGCACCCTCGGCATCAACTACACCTTCGGCGGGGTCTGACCTAGCCTCGGACGGCGACGCGGTCGGAGGGCCCCCACTCTGAAGGACGACATCAGTACCACACCCGGGCCATTGCCGCCAGGGTCTTCTTCGAGAATCCGGCCCGAGCAGGTGGCTCGGCCGGCCGCCCCGAGGCCTCGGCCAGCTGACCCCCAAAGACATCAGCTCGGCTTGTGGCCTCGGCAGCTCAACTCCGGCGTCGGCTCCGCCAGTGGACGACCCGGCCAGGCTCTGGCCAACTACACCTCCTTTTCGAAGCCAACTCTGCCTCCGTCCGTGCTGACACCGCTACCTCCGGCTTCGGCTCGTCAAAAAGCGGCCGAGGGGTTCCTTTAGCTAAGCAAGAGAAGCCTCGGACAGCAAGGCCGGCCGAGCCGAGGGACTCCTACGCCTCCGGGATACGGATACCTCACTCGTCCCCTTCGCACGAGGTGACTCACGCTCGGTGAAGCGGTTCAGAAAACCCACAGGCGAGTCTTAGTGCTCGAAATGAAGAAAAAACACGGCTCTGTGCCAAAAATACATACACGTTCAGGCCTCGACAGCCGCAATGAACAAAACACCGGCACTCAAGGTGCCATTACAAACGGAGCTCTGGTTCCGTCTCCGCGGGAACGAACAACCCCCCAAGGTTGGGGGACCCACGGAGCAATTGAAAGCCGACGGGTGGCTCGCCGTCGCCCGATCCGGCAACAGCGACAACGACCCCCGCCCCGGGCGACGAAGCAGCTTCAGCAACGGCTTCGGGGTGGGCGCTACGGTAGGAGGGCTCTCGTTCACCGAGGACGAGAACCAGCCATTCAAGCCGGGAGACGGAGGCCCAGGGGTGCGGGCGGAGTTGGCAATCTCGTCGGTAGAGAAGCCTTCTCCGGCTGCCACCGCCTCAACACCGCGCCAGCGGGCGCCGGACGCCTCAAAGCGCACCGGTAGGTCCTCGCCCTCGCTGGAGCCGCCTAGAACATGAGCGCCGCCCTCGCGGCACACGACACGCTGGGCGACCCACTGACACGGCTGTCGGCGTGAGGAAGGCCTGGACGTGGCCAGCCCGCACGCGGCGCGACCATCGTCCGGACGGAGGACGGAATGCTGCACCCTGGCTGAGCAGCGGCGGTCCCCCTACCCCGGCATGGCTGAAGGAGGCCTCCACGGAGCTGGAAGATGCCTTTCTCCCCAAGACGCCGGGGGAAGAAAAGGGTTACCGACCCATGCGGAGGCGGCCCCCCGACTCGCCTCACCCTCCGTCCCAGCAAGGATGATGAAGATCCATGAAGCCGAGGGCGGGGCGGAGGCCGCAGCCAGGTTTGCTCCTCCCCACCCAGAGGCTGGTGGTCACCATCTTGGGTGACCACCGGTGAGGGGATGCAGCCAGGCTGCATGATGAAAATCCTTGAAGCCGAATGATGGCTGAAAGGTACCAACTTCCACGAAGTTGCGTTCCTCCGACGACAAGACGGAAAGAATTCCGGGCGTCCCCACCCGGGGGCTCGGAAGATGGAGAGACACGATGCATGTGGGGAGCGCGAAGACATGGTTGCCCTCCAAGGGGGTCGCCCCCTTTTAAAGGCGACTCTCCCTACTTGCGTCCTCAACCGTTGCGGGTTGAGTCTTCTCCAACACGCTCCAAGATTATCCCCCCCCCCCACGGTGCGGGGGCTGGGTCCCACACGTCATGCAAGCCGGTCCAGGGGAGAAGAAGCCAAACCGCCGCGCGCGATGCATGCAACCACCCAGCGGTTACAAGCACTCCTCCACTTTTGCCTAGACCAGCGGGCGAAAGGGCGGGCAGCCATGCAGGCGGCATGCAATCGCGCCAAGTGGGCGCACCTCTCCGACTTCCAACGCGCCTAGCATGGAGGTCCAGGCCCACGCGTCATGCAACTGGCGCGCCGGTTGCTACGTGTGAGTAACTGCACCGCCACTCACGCCACTACCGCGCCTCCTCGACTACGGGGTCGATACCGCGACTCGAGGCAACCCTGCAGTGCCAGCCAAGCACGACGGTCAAATGCGGTCAAAATTGGGCCGGCAGTAATGGCGGTGACGGGCGGGCAGAAGCAGCGGTCACGTCGTCAGCCAAGCTCACGTCCCGTCCAGGGGCAGCAGGGGAGCCCTCTCCCACGGCTTGAAGACGGTGCGCCCGTGATCCGTTCCTCGAATGGCTCGCACACGCGCAACGGCCGCCCCATGAACCGCTCGCCCCGTCGCATTAACTCCGCGGCGGGACAGGCAGCGCCTCAGGCGGGAGAAGCAAGCGAACGCTTCGCCTTCGCCATAATGACCGCGTCGAAAAAGGTACGCCACGTCATTCGATTTCGTGTCCTTTTCCTTTTCCTCTTTCTCTCTCTTACAACAGGGACCGGGAAAGGGGGATACCCCGAAAAGGACCCTTCTCCGTGAAGGAAACAGGCTCCGAGCCTCCCTACTGATCAGAGGTTCGAAGGCTGGCCCCTCGGAGGGGTTCAACAGCCGCCTCAGAGCACGTGGGCTCCACACCCACTACTGGTCAGAGGTTCGATGGTCGGCCCCTCGAAGGGTTCAACGGCCGCCTTAGGCCGCTCGGGCTCCGCGCCCACTACTGATCAGGGGTTCGTCGGCTGGCCCTCGAAGGGTTCACAGTCGCCTCAGACACAGAGCGAGGGATGACCATGGGTACGTTCGATACATAACCAAGGCTCGGGCTATGCTCCCAAGGTACCCTAGGACATTTCCGAGACCAGCGGGAGCGATCTTGTAACGGAATCCCATCAGAGGGAGGCATCGAGCCCTCGGACCCCGTCGACAGGGGACCGGGTCCGGCAGATCACCCGCAGGTACTTTTAGGCGCGCCTCTGGGCCTCTAGCCGACCCCTATCAAATGGGGCACGGACGTCCGCTCGGATTACCCGCCAGCAGCTCACCGGAGACACCATGTTCGGCGCCACCTGAGGGCAACATGACGCTTTCCCCCCCTCCTCCTTGCGGAAAGGCGACGCAGGGGCATATGTAAAAAAGTCGAGTCTGTCCCTGACCATCCTCTCGCCCCGTGCAGAGGCTCGGGGGCTGCTCTCGCAAACCCGGCTCCGGCCAAACCGTTGACAGCGTCAACATACCAGCCCGAGAACTTGGGACCTGACCGTGCACTCGGGCTACGGCCAGCTCGCATGAGGGAACAACTAGACCAGCCGAAGTGTTGCGAAGCGTCTTAAGACCTCGAAGGAGTAAAACTACTCCTCCGAGGCCTCGGGGGCTACACCCGGCGGGTGCGCTCGCGCGCACCCACCGGAACAGAATGCAACCGAAAAAGGCTGGTCCCCTTGCAAAAAAGTGTGGCAAAAGCCTCCAAGCGAGTATTAGTACTCCCTTGGAGGCTCAAGGGCTACTGTCGGGGACCATAATTAGGGGTACCCTCAAGATCCCTAAATCTCAGTTGGTAACCCCCATCAGCACAAAGCTGCAAAGGCCTGATGGGTGCGATTAAGTCAAGGATCGGTCCATTCAAGGGACATGATCGTGCCTCGCCCGAGCCTAGCCTCGGGCAAGGGATGCCGACCCCGGAGAACCTACGTCTCGCCCGAGGACCCCCCTCCAGCAACGGGCACACTATCGGCTCGCCCGAGGCCCAGTCTTCACCAAGAAGCAACCTTGGCCACATCGCCACGCCGACCAACCAAATCGCAGGGGCATTCAATGCAAAGGTGGCCTGACACCTTTATCCTGACGCACGCCCTCCAGTCGACAGAGCCGAAGTGACCGCAGTCACTTCGCCCCTCTACTGACCGGTCTGACAAGAGGACAGCGCCGCCTGCGCCGCTCCGACTGCTGAGCCACCCGACAGAGTGAGGCTGACAGCAGCCAAGGTCGGCCTCGGGCGTCATAGGAAACTCCGCCTCGCCCGATCCCAGGGCTCGGACTCGGGCTCAGCCCCGGAAGACGGCGAACTCCGCTCCGCCCGACCCAGGGCTCGGACTCGGGCTTAGCCCCGGAAGACGGCGAACTCCGCTCCGCCCGACCCAGGGCTCGGACATGGGCTCAGCCCCGGAAGACGGCGAACTCCGCTCCGCCTGACCTAGGGCTCGGACATGGGCTCAACCCCGGAAGACGACGAACTCCGCCTTGCCTGACCCAAGGGCTCGGACATGGGCTCAGCCCCAGGAGACGACGGACTCCGCTTCGCCTGACCCCAGGGCTCGGACTCAGCTCTGGCCTCAGCCGACGGTCTCCGCCTCGCCCGACCCAGGGGCTCGGACTCGACCACGGCCACGGGAGACAGACTCGACGTCGACCTCGGAGGAGCCTCCACATCGCCCAACCTAGGGCGCGGACCGACCACGTCGACAGGAGGCGCCATCATTACCCTACCCCGAGCTGACTTAGGCTACGAGGAACAAGACCGGCGTCTCATCTGGCTCGCTCCGCCAGATAGGCAATGATGGCGCCCTGCACGCTCTGTGACGACGGCGGTTCTCGGCCCCCTTACGGAAGCAAGAGGACGTCAGCAAGGACTCGACAGCCCTGATAGCTGCCCTCTCGCCAGGCTCCAGCACTCCTCCGACGGCCACGACACCACACGAACCGGGTGCCAAAACCCCTCCGGCTGCCACGATGGCATGTACTTAGGGCGCTAGCTCTCCTCCGCTAGACACGTAGCACTCTGCTACACCCCCCGTTGTACACCTGGATCCTCTCCTTACGCCTATAGGAAGGACCAAGGCCCTCTTACAGAGGGTTGGCCCGCGCGGAGAAGGACGGGACGACGCTCGCTCAAGGCCGCTCGCTCCCACTCCCGCGTGGACGCTTGTATCCCCCTACTGCAAGCGCACCCGACTCAGGCGCGGGGCTAACACGAAAGCCGCGGGATCCACTCTCTCACGTCTGCCTCCCTCCGGCTGCCTCCTTTCCCCCCTTCGTGTTCTGCCTTGCGTCGACCCATCTGGGCTGGGGCACGCGGCGACAATTCACTCGTCGGTCCAGGGACCCCCCGGGTTTAGAAACACCGACAAGTATAGATTGTGTGATGATGTCCAGTTATGTAATCGCTGTGTAAGTGAATTTCTGATCCTGACACATATATGGTTCGCATTCGGTTTACCTTTAAAATTAGATGTGACAGTGTCGACCATGTTCGAGACAGCGAGGACCTCGGAGGACGAGATTAACACCCTCTGATATCTGTCAATAGGGGTGGGCATTTTTTTTACCGAACCGAACCGAAATTTCGGTTTTTTTGTAGTTCGGTTCGGTTTCGGTTTTTACATCTGAGAATTTCGGTATTCGGTATCGTAATCGGTTTTCACCGTATACCGAACCGAAATACCAAAAAAACCGAATACCAAACTTTATGAATTCAAAATTTTGACTATTTGATTATGTGAATTAAATGTGTAATGCAATCAAATTGCTATTCACTTATTTGTATGTGATGTATGATATATTTTGAAATATTTATACCTATATAATTTTTACTTTTTAAAATTATTTGTAATGTGTTGTCATGTATCCTTATTTGAGTATAAGATTGGTATTCGGTTTTTACCAAAAAAACCGAAACCGAACTTATCGGTTTTTAATGTTCTAGAAAACCGATCGGTTTCTAATATTTGAAAAACCGAAGTTTTTGAAAATCGAAAAATCGAACCGAATTTCCAAAAAAAAACCGAATGCCCAGCCCTATCTGTCAATGACGATTGAAGGAGAGAACTTTCCATTCGAGGGAAGATAGCAGTAGTTTCGTTTATATATTCTATCGAATCCCGTGGCAAATATTGTCATTTTGGTAAAGTCCATCCGCCATATTCTAGCTGGAATGCTATATTTATTTGTATCAGGGTTGTTTGGCTTTTTTAGCTCAGAGACTAAAATTTAGTTTGAAGACTAAAGTTTAGTCGTTATCCTGTTTGGTTTTAAGTAATAAAAGTATTTAAAAGCATTAAATGAATCATAAGATGACTAAAATATCTTTTTGTATTCTTCAACCACTGGTGCAACTAAAATGAAATGACTAATCTTTAGTCTCTCGAACCTGACAGGTCTTAATATAGATTAGCTACGGGTCTCGAATTAAACGAACGGATCTTTAGGCCTTGTTCGTTTACATCGGATTGCACCCGAAATTATTCCGGCTAATTAAAGTTTATATAAATTAGATAAGCAATCCGACTCAGAATCGTTCCGACCCACCAATCCGACGTAAACGAAGATGACGTTAACCGTCCGCTATCCACGTCATAGCTCACGTTAGTTTACGGTTTATCCAATCGAAAACTACCCCGCGAGGGCCGCGTCGTCCGCGATGCGGCGGCGAAAACGAAGGGGGGCCTCTTTCTCTTGTCTCCTCTCCTCCTGTGGTCTCTGCAGCAGAGACACTGCTCTGCTCGATTGCTCCGTTGCGCCTGCGCCTGCGACTGCGATCGCCTTGTCGAGGAGGGGGAGGAGTGTTTGTTCTTGGGCGGAGCGAGTGCAGAGAGAGAGAGAGAGGTCAAAAGAGCCGCATCGCATTCGCATGGGGCAGTGCGCGTCCCATCCGGGGCCGGCGGCCGGCGGCGGAGGCGGCGTTGCGAGGAGGGGGTGCCTGGCGGTGGCGCGGGAGCAGCGGTCCCGGTTCTACATCTTCCGGCGCTGCGTGGCCATGCTCATCTGCTGGCACAAGTACAAGAAGATCTGACCTCACCACGCCCTCTCCCCTGTAATATAATCCTGTCCTGTTCTGATTCACGCTACCCTCCCTCCTGTACATTTTAATCCCTATTCTCCATGACAATAGACGACTCTACTCTGTATCGATGATTGTAAATTAGTACTAACTTTAAATATTGTCGTCGTTAGTTTATTTTTAAACTAAAATAGACAAATAAAAAATAAAAGATAGAGTACTAAAATGCTTCTCATCTCGGCACTACACTGCACTGCCGTAGTGTCTGTCTCTCCCGCCTGCGCTGCTGGGCTTGGGCTCCCTCCGTACACCAACCTACCTACCTTACTGTTGCGAATTCATTCACGCGTGCCTGCTCGTATGCAATAACCTTGTGCAGTCCATGCGTCGTCTTTCGGTAGGCATCTATCTCTGCAGTGCAGAGAAGGCGCTGCTTGATTTCTGCTTCGAAATGGCATCCATGTAATTGCTGCTGCTGCTTGCATGCAATCCAAAACAGTGCTTCAGATCGCATGTTTCAGCGTTGCTTAGATCAGAGCACCAAGATCACGCACTGGTTGATGGGTTGATCATGGGGATTGGGGACTATGGGAGTAGTGATCACCGCTTCTGCATATTTGTGCGATGGAAAGTGGGTCCTAGCTAGTCATTTGGACTGATCAGCTAGGGGCACACTGTGTATTCTACTATCGATGTCGTGTCGATGGAGCTAGCTAAGTACTGTATATGGTGGGAGTGGGACGGTAACAAATTCGGGGTGCTTAGTACAACGGTCTTCTTGACAAGATGGAATACGTTTCTCCTGAATCTAAAACTTATTTCTTGTGGACTTCCACCTAGCTCTTCTCTTTATTCATATGTGAATACTTCTTGTTGGCCACGCTAGTCAGTATATTTTTTTGTTCCGTGAGTTTGTACGATTTGTTCATTGCGTGTAATTTTATGCATTTGCAATAGATAAAAAATTAACATGATTTAAAGGAAAAAAATCAAAATATATATACTACTATAATATCTATATCTATACTACTATATTAAGACTGCAATGGTAGCCTGTCATCTTCTGGTTCTGCCTTCCGTAAATCTCCATCGTCCATCTATATGCATCAAATCATCACCGTCCGCCTCTGCACCCCGCTTCTCCCTAGCTCGAGCCGCGGTGGCGCTACCCACCCCTTCCAACGCACCCGCCGCCTCCACCACCTTCTCGATACGAAACATCTACGCGGCCACCTGTAGACTGATCCTCCTACTGTCGCCGCCTCCACCACCTTCTCCTTGAATTGCGGTCGCCGAACATGCCCTTGCTCCCTGATCCGCGGCCGCCGAACATGCCCCTGCTCCCTAATCCACGACCGCCGCCACCACCGGACACCACCTCTCCTCCTCAAACCGTGTTGCCCCCTCCTTCATGATAAGCGGCCACCTCCTCCCGCCCCTCCTCCCTCATGGTGGCAGCAGCGGATGACCTTCTCGCCTCCCTCCCCTCATTTTTCCCTATTATATCCCCTTTCTGATTTATTCATGGGTTTCTTAGATGTTTTAATGCATTCTTGGTCCCATGTTTTGTTTCGTGCGTGGTGCAGAGATGGAGAACCAGAGAGCGCTCAAGGGCATCATCCCCGCCAAGAGGATGTTGTTCCGTGCCATGGCCGATCCAATCAGGCTAATAGATGACGACACGTCAGGGGAAGTCCAATTCACCATAAGACTTTTTTCTTAAAACCTCTATGTGGTGCTCATATTTTTTCAATCTACAGGTTGCCGAATACTTGTCATGGACCTTCGGTCCATGGGGATAGCTGTCTTCTCCGGCGAGGTTATACCCTCTACCGCAGGCTTGGTTCTAGGGTAGCAGCCCTAGGCGCTTGAGAGTCATTGCAAGAGAGAGATTGGTTTGATAATTCCTTTCCTCCCTCCAACTGCCGAGTACAGGGGCTATATATAGCCATTGGCCGGCATGACTAGAGCCAATCGGCTCCTAGAATTAAGGACTAACAATAGAAACTAATCCTATCTTTCCTCTTAGCCTTGGATAGCAACTAATCCTCTGTTTCCTCCTAGCCTTGGCACCGATTGTTGCTTTCCTTTCCTGCGGGTGCGGACTGCATGGTGGTGACCGCTCCCTATGATGCCCATGACATCTCCCCCTCCCTTGAGGACCAGCTCGTCCTCGAGCTGCCTTAGACTTACCTGACACGACTTAAGGTTAATCCTTTTACATCTCGGCTTACCTTTATTATTTAAGACGAAAATACAAAATAATTGTGGAACTAAAATATAAATTTGAACTGCAGCTATGTCCTCCTGTCCTCCTGGATCCCAAGGAAAGAGCTGAACTGCAGACTTCACGTTGGATGAAAGGTGGAGGAGGACCCAGCCCGTTCTTATGTTGGGTCTGTCCAGCACCAAGGCAGGTGCCCAAATGAAGGAGATGACCCTCTTTGGCCGTGCAGGGGGGCTGCATACCCAGATCTCGACTTCTGCAGGGGGTTCAAAAAGTATAGACGAGATTTGGTGGTTGGGCGCGCAGGCTACGAGTTGGTGCAGCGATGAGCTGATCAGCAAGTGTAGCTTCCGCATCGCCCGCCTAACAAGGAAGCCACGCACTGCGGCTTGTAGGCGCACCATGGCCTGCTCATGTGATGACGGCCATGGGGTGGCCCTGGAGGCCACAACAAGGTGCTTCTCCCCACGAAGGGACTGTACCTAGTGGTGTGCCAGGAACCCTCGTGCTGCCACTTGAAGCCGCACCGCTGCTTGGAGTTCCTTCTCTGTCTTCTGCTTGTAGTGGTGGAACATCACAACGAACTGATCCCACTTCTCTGCGAAATGGCCAAAACTCTCTTCGAGCTGAGTGAATGCAGCTGGAGTTAGAGAGGGCGGGTGTGAGGGCGTTGCGGCGGCTGATGGCGCGATGGCTGGTGGTGGTGAGGGATGGGCGGCTGGTGGTGGTGAGGATAACCTGGAGCTGATACCAGGTGTCATGGACCTTCAGTCCATGGGGATAGTTGTCTTCTCCGGCGAGGTTATACCCTCTGACGCAGGCTTGGTTCTAGGGTAGCAGCCCTAGGCGCTTGAGAGTCATTGCAAGAGAGAGAGAGAGATTGGTTTGATAATTCCTTTCCTCCCTCTAACTGCCGAGTACAGGGGCTATATATAGCCATTGGCCGGCATGACTAGAGCCAATTGGCTCCTAGAATTAAGGACTAACAATAGCAACTAATCCTATCTTTCCTCTTAGCCTTGGATAGCAACTAATCCTCTCTTTCCTCCTAGCCTTGGCACCGGTTGTTGCTTTCCTTTCATGCGGGTGCGGACTGCATGGTGGTGACCGCTCCCTATGATGCCTATGACAATACTTTTGTTGCAGATGATCCAAATGTTGTTGTTATCCACATGAATACTTTTGATAGCTGTAGAGATATGGCATTGCCACAGCAGCGGTAGTGCCATATCAGTGGGCTTGTAGATGCACCCTGTTGTCACAATAATCCTTCTTCCATGCGGTCTGCAGGTTAGTCCTCTCCTACATCCTCTGATGGTCTGATCACAAAAATGTGCACAAACTGATATGGATAAACTCATGGTCTTCTGTAGCTTCAGAGGTGAGTGACTTATTAAGTTGTTTCCATGTCAAATCAGACGAGAGTGACCTCTTGGTGGCGGTGGTGCTAGATCGCTGGGGCTGAAGAGGCACCCTGTTGTCACAATAAGTCCTGGACGCGGTCTGCAGGTTAGTTCTCCTGCATCCTCCGATGGTCTGATTGCAAACATGTGACTTAGGCCTTGTTCGTTTGTGTTGGATTGCACTTGGAATCGTTCTAGCTAATCAAAGTTTATATAAATTAGAGAAGCAATCCGACTAGGAATCGTTCCGACCCACCAATTCGGCACAAACAAACAAGGCCTTATTGATTTGTTATCATGGCAGATTAGAAGATAGTGACCTCCCTTCCTTGCGACTCATGGTTTGCTGGAGCTGTAGGATTCTCCCGGCACAATGGAGGTGCTATCGTAGCATGGCTCCTCAACATTGTGGCAATAATGGTGAAAATGGACCTGGTTAAGCCTAACTTCGTTTTTTCAGTTGCAAGAAGCATAATGCTATGGGACTAGAAAGTCTTTTTTAGCTCTTTCTTAATCAACTAAGAAGGTTTTGTTTTTTGAACTTCTTGTCTTAGATAATTGTTAGCTTTCCTTTTAAGCTTCCTATTACATTTAAATTGTACGAGTTTAAAAGCTCACAAACATTAGTCATGCAGGAGCTCTTTCAGAAAATGGTAGATGTGCAATGCACTGAGAACATGAGATAAACAGGCTGATGCTATGGCATGAAGTGAGATTTTATGGCAGGAAGCTTCATTATTTGGAGCAACAAGAAAATATAAGGTAGTAAAACAATTTCTTTACGAAAGATAAACTTTTCAGGGTCATTGAAAATTATGAGTCAAAACCTAGAGCATAATCTTCATAATGCCTTTGCTTTTAGTACGTGATTACCTATTTTGTTACAGAGCCAAAGAGCATTTACCAAACATATTGTGACAAGCTCTAATTTGCAAAGTAATACTCTCTACCTTCTTTTATCTTGTTTTTTTATAATCCATATCCCTGACACTTCATAAATATGCTTGTTGTAATGTTATGTACTTCTACAGACTCCTGGATTTGCAATATCTTCATTTGCTCATGTTTCACTTATTCTAGCTCCTGATAGAAGTAAACTGTCTAAACGACATGGAGCTACTTCTGTGGGGCAGGTTACTTACCGATTGTTTCGTATCTTAAAACTCTACCAACATATCTTGTTTTATTCAAGGCATAAGAATGAACCATGATGTATTTTTTTCTCTGCACAATATAATGAAATGGGCTATCAGCCTCAGGCAATGGTGATTTATTTAGCACTACTGGGTTGGGGTGATGGTACTGAAAATGAGTTCTTCACTATTGATGACCTAGTTTTGTTCTTAATAGTATTTTTCTTTTCATTTTCACTTTAGTTTTTGTATATTAAATTTAAAATAAAACTATCATATTCTCAGCTCAGTGTTATTTCTCACTGCAGTCCAGAAATTCACTATAAACCATGTCAATAAAAGTGGAGCAGTCTTTGATTCAGTCTGCCACCAGAAGTTGCTTTTATGCTGGATTTCGGTACATCATGTTGACCAGGACTGCTAATGACTCTAGTTTTAATCCACTTAGTTTCCACATTTAATAATCTCTACCTGGTTCTCTTGTCATTGCACTTATTGCTTCTAAAATTTTTCTGCTTCAAGGAGTTAAACACGGGGCGCTTTAATGATTTGTAATTGAGAAAACTCCTGCCACATCCGTTCTGCCATCCGTGAATCTAAGGGCCTGTTTGTTTACCCCCCAGATTATATAATCTTGATTAAATAATCCTAAGAGGCAAACAAACAGTCCAGCTTATTTGCCCAGATTATATAATCTAACCCCTTGGATTATGATAATCCATAAGCAAGTGAGGAGGTGCTTATTTTAGATTATTTTTTCCCACTTCCCCACTACCCTTTCAAGTTTCCTAGAAATTACTCACCAATGCCATTATAATCCACCGAATCGTTTTTGCGCCTATCCGGCATCCAGCAACCAGCAAATCCAGCATAATTCCTCCTCGACTCCTCCTAACCCTAGCCGCCAGGCTCCAGGTGCCCTTGTCTGGTTCGACCTAGTACAAATATAGAGAGCATTCTTGTCTTCCTCATACAAAAGAATCCTATTAACAACTCAAATAATCTGGGTAAACAAACAGGACTACCCAGATTATATAATCCAGATTATATAATCCTCCAAAAATAATCCAGATTATATAATCCATGGGGGTAAACAAACAGGCCCTAAACCATTCGCCTCATCCACGCGCGATCCAACCGTGCTCCACCACCGTCCCCACAGTCTCCCCCTCCCCTCGCGATACAGTAGTCGTCGTCATAGCCTGCGGCCTTCACCAACCACCCCCACCCCCGTGCCCACCCATCGCCGCGCGGGAACCCCTTGACTTCGGCGACACACCGCCCTGCTCACCCCTCGGCGGCGGCGGCCACGAGGCCGATCCACCTGGCGATGCGCCCTACTCCTCCCCTGACACGGTACGAGACCCGGGGCTGATCCGCCGCACCGTCGACCCCAATCGCTTCACCCTTTGTGGAGTGCAGCCTCCTCCTCTCCTCAATCACTATCAAAATGCGGGTGGGCGAGGAGCACCTCCAGCAAGGCGGAGATGTGCATGCAGTCCAACGCCGAATCTGCGACGTCTCGAGCGGAGGTAGAGCACCACCACAGTCCATAGAGGACCTCGCCCGAGCCACCAAGTCGGTCGCTACCTCCCCCTCCGGCTCCACCTCCACGCTGTCCTCTCCAGAGCCACCAGTCCTTTCCCGACGCTAGATTCAAATCCCTGCCACACAATTCTCCATTGCTGTAAGCTCCCGCACCTCCTCCCCATCTCTTCACTCCAAATCTACCGAGGCCACCGCTTGGGCCTATGGGAACCCCTCGCGCCGTCATTAGCTCAGGCGACTTCTCGTGCGCGCATAGCCCTAATAGCAGCCACTTCCATGGTGCAACCGCTCATCGTTGGAGGTACTATTTGCTTACTCTACAGTTTCTATGATATGGACACATTATGCCTTTCAATAAGACCTTATATCCTTTTGGTTAAATTAATTTGTGGGAACTAATTTAGTGTTTGTCTTAATGTAGGATCTACAGCTTGATATATCTGGGAGATGCATACCTGACTACATATTGCCAACTACCTTAGCTAAGTTACGTTCAGCTCTTAGAGAACTCTATATAGATGACTGCACAAATGTGGACGCTATGGTGATTCTTCATGCTCTATAGAAGATTAATCATCTAGAGGTTTTGACAATGTCTAGAATACAATATGTGTGTGACAAATTTGTGAACGAGCTCATTCCTATACATGGTTTAAATCTAAACCAGTTAGCAGTTTGTTGGTTGCTTGTAATTCTTTTCAAATTCTCACTTAGGCATTGGTTTTTATTTGAAAGTATCAGTACCACAGTTATTACTATTATGCAAGTATATAGAATCAACATAGAGCTGCATATCTGACTTGCTATCTAAATGTAGGAAACTTACCTCATCTTCCATCAAGACTATTGAGGAATATTGTCAAGAATTAACTTCCTTGGACCTTTGAAACTTGAATAGGCTGCGTGACTAAGCAATGATGTATCTTCATGGTTGTAGGCTAATAAGGAAACTAAAGCTTCAAAGAAACACATTCAGGTATTGCCCCACTTCCTGTTTTTTTATTGGTCCAAGTTTGAATACCTCTTTGCTAAGCAGAAATAGGCGACAAATTTTTAATGTGTATCATTGCATATTATTGTTTTCCATACTCATATGCATAATGATTGTCATGCATGTATTATTTAGCTTCTTTCTAGTGTCCTTACCATTTTACATAGGGATGAAAACGGGTACCTATTCGGATACCAGTTTTTGGTCTTTTTTCTTTGATAATGTATAAATATGATATAGAATCTACTATGCAAATTAATATTCTTGTTTTTAACATCAAGCTTGTAAATCTATACTACTATATTAAGGCTGTAAGGGTAGCCTACCTCCTCCTGGTTCTGCCTCCCGTAAATCCCCACCGTCCGTCTCCCTCTCCCCGCGGTTGGCTCCTGAAATGGGTTAGGACAACTCGGTGTAGAACTCTAGATCGTTGGCTGGGCTTGGGAGACAGTACCCATGCCAAGCTGCTAGTTCCGCTCTTTTTGGTTGTGTCGTTGTGCAGCCAGGATAAATCCGTGCAGAGGCGCAGTGTAAGAGTTGTAGGGGATTGATTTGTAATGTGGAGAGAGCTGTTAGAGTGGTAGCCTTTATTTTCGTTGGGACTCCTCAGTTTCTCTCCAAGTAAAATGTGAAATCATGTCTCTATCCTACTTCTGTTGCATATCTATCTCCAAGGCAGATTCCACAGTGACTTCTTATTTCCTCCTGTACTCTCAGCTTCTAACAAGTTAGGTTGTAAGGCTTACGTCTTCGATGTTAGGTCTGTGAACTTTCCAGACATCGTTGCCATGTTAAGATTCCACATATTTATATGACCAACCAACGAAGTCACAAGAACAGATCCTAAAGTAATAACTGCCACAAAATGAATCTTCTTATAGGATATATAAAGAATTTTAATTGACCTAAAATATTTGATTTCTCTGTTGAAATATATTGAGTTTATATATGGATTACATTTAGTATTTCTGCAGCACAAATTTTTACATGTACTGTTTTGTAGAACCAAAAGGATCATAAAGCTATAATCAAACAACTAAACCTTGCTAGGTGAGCTAGACAGTTACTGGAAATTAGTGCTCATCAATGCATGCAGACTTGTAAAGTATTAGAATGGTCTGCCCATGGAATGCTTTGTAATTTACCTATAAGTGTTTTTAGAAGTGCTTGACACCAGTTATGCCAACTACCTAGCACACCTAGGTGGGGTAGACAGATGTTTCTAATCAGTGATTCATATATTATTGAGAAATCATATATTACTAATATTGGCAGATGATTGGCTTAAACTTCCAATTTTTAGAACTATGTTTAGAACCATCCTAATTTATGTTGAAAAGCTTACTTAGACTTGTTTGGTGTGATTGATTGAGATGTTACATTATACTTATTGCAATGGCATCCCCGTCGCCATGAATCCGTCCACACCGACGAACCCTGTCGAGGATCCACCCTCCCTCCAATCTCCCTGCTTAGATCTTTCACCGGTATTGCCTTGCGTCGCAGCGCCTTCCATCTTGGATGACGCCACCGTCGGCGCGAACTCAAGTGCTTTTGAGACACTGCGTTAGTTGTGGTTGGAACTCAAGTGCTTCTAAGACACTATGTTTGTTGTGGTTGGAACTAAGATTATCTCTAGTAGTTTACCCATCCCCATCCCTATATTTAAACTCCACTTTTAAATAGTGCAGTCTATAGTGCAAAACAATGTTTTGGGTGACCATATAGGTGAACTGCTGGACACGGTCTAAGTATCAATATCTATGTGGTTCGAACTGCTTGCTTGTAGAATGTAGCATGCTATTGGTACAATAATGGAATGAAAAATGCTAAGTCATATTAGAAGAGTAACACATTTCGTTCTTCATTACATTATTATGTATCTTTACTTCATCTACATCCCTCGTTTGCATCTTTTTCCTTAATTTATCTCTTCGAAGAAGAGATAAAAAAAGAGAGAGGGTTTCAATCTTCTAACTTGTGTTGCCTTGTTCTTGATACATTATAGTAATCAAAAGCAAGCGATCAATATTGGTGCCCTCCTCACGGGCCCTTGGAGCTTAGGGTCGCCCGTCAACGTCTAAATGTCGTAACTTCATTGTCTAGTAACAAACTTTGTTTGAATGATGGGACCAAACATATGTTAGTGCCTTCTAGTGTGATGTTGTTTCTTGCTTGTGTACCATGACCCCATCCTTTCCTTAAGTCTGGGGTCCTGCGATTGGTTACAATCGAGAGTATGTGTCCGGGCGTGTTTTTGTGGAGTGATCCCTGTTTCCCACCCCCTGTGCAGAGTGTGGTGACTTGGTCGCCATGTTCTACTTACTCGGGCATGTAGATGAGGACGGGATCCCGGAGGGACTCGCAGCCAGTAGCGGATTCTTAGGCCTAGCCGATGCGCAGCAGAAGGAAAAGAGCTCTCATCCAACCGCTCTCATTCTTTTTCTTGATAAGTACATGATTCGTGACCCACACTGGGTGGCACATTTTTTTTGTTACAAATCTTGTTTCTAAGAACTTTTTGGTGCCCCGGCAATGACACTGCGAATATTTAGCGCGTGGTAGTCGGCAAGCACGCCTTGTCACTTGCCAGAAGATGTCGCCTGATACAAGCGCGCTTGGATGTCTCGGCTGCGTTCATCGGGGCATCCTCTACGTCCTTGGCAGACTTGGAGGGGTCTGAGCTGGTCTTGGGAGCACCTAGGGGGCCTTGAGGCACAGTCTTGTGAAGCTCAGCCCCTTCTCTTGTCGCGGCTAGTGTTGAGGCGAGCTCATAGTTGGCCTGCTCACAAGTGTAGGCTGCCTTGAGGGAAGAGGATGACATGATGATCCCACGGGGACCGGGCATCTTCAACTTTTATTACGTGTAGTTGGGGATGACCATAAATTTGGCATAACACGACTTGCCAAGACTGGTGTTGTAGGACCTCGAAACGTCCACCACCTCAAACTACATTCGTTCGGTGCGGAAGTTGCGGGGGTCACAGAATGTGACGGGCAAAAAGATTTGCTCGAACGGGTAGGCCTGGTGGCCTAGGATGATGGCATGGAACGACGCTAAGCTAGGGCACAACATAGAGCGTGTGATCCCCAAGCCGTGTAGGGTTTGAACATACATGATGTTGATGTCGCTTCTCCCGTCCATTAGCACCTTAGACTAGCGCTTCGAGGCAATGATCGACTCTTTGGCGAGAGGGTAGAAGAAAATTTTAAGGTAATATGTATAAAGATTTGAAGTTGTTTTGATATATTAGAGATTTTTATCATTAAAAAATTTGCTTATGTACTTATTAGAGAGAGAGAGAGAGTCTTAAAGGGCCCCAATTTTTTTGTTTCGCCCCGAGTCTATAAAACCTCAGGACCGGTCCTACCATCCATTTGTGTTTGGTTTGAGGTCAAAGTAGGAAGAGGCGGGGACGACACCATCCCCACGATTTTTTTCGGTGCGGAAGGGATTCAGAAGATTTGAGAAATGCATGCATAGGATTTGGCACAAGCCCAACCAACGAATGTGAGTAATATTTATTTTATGAACCTGGTACCATTTAGGTTGCTTTGTAAAATATTTGCTGATTGGATTTTTTATAGCTTTCTTTACCTTATATATATATATATATATAGCATAAACGATGGGCCCGCCGTCGGAATGCGTTCAAATGGGTCGAATTGGCGTAAAACGTATCAAGAAGTGTTGTAACTTGCCATAAAACACAACAAGAAGTGATTTCAGGTAATTTTAGCGTAAAACAAAATAAGAAGTGTCATAAAATCCATCTAAAAATGCATAAACTACGATAATCATATAGTCATTTGTTTAGTACACACTAGTCGATTGCCCGTGCGTTGCGACGGCTTACAACAATACCCACGTAAACTATCCATCAAAAAAAATTCAAGATTTTTTATTGATTGTCTCTGCTCTCTGTATAATATATTTTTTGATTTGGCTAACTGATGTTATTGTTTACTCCATGCAAATATATCTTGGTACAACACGACCAATAAAGTGAGCGATTAGAAGAGAGTTCACAACGATTGACTGAATGAACAGAGATTATAAAATGACATAATTCCATCATACATAGACCAAATAAGAGAAAGTGTGTGAGATCAAGTTTCTAAAATAAGTCCCATGAAGTCAAACTTATAAAAAAGATAAATCAAAATATGGAGTGATTGCTAAAGTCAGGCATCAATAAAAACTGAATGCGCTCCATATAAATTATGCTACTTCGTAGCAAGTACTAACGTTTAAAACCAACAAATAACCTTTCATTTTGCTGTTAGTGTGACAAATCATTGCTGCTTCATCCAATTCAGCAACCTCAAACATCATGTAGTCCATTGCGCCAATGTGCTCTCAGAAACGACCTAATGCTTGCAAGAGCCAAGAACGTCGTGTCGTGCTTGGGCTGTAGCCTCGGCCCGTAGTGCTGGCCGGGCCCGACACGATTATTTTTTATTTTACAAAAAAATGTATATACCTATATACAATTTATATTCAATATTAAAAACATCTTAGCGTGATGTTCTACTGGTTATACAGTTTCATCCAGTGTCTCCCGCCCTTCTTCCATCAGGGCATGAGTTCAACCCCACCTCCTGCACCGTTTTTGACATTTTACGCTGATTTAATTAAATGGATCGACGGGTTAACGGGCTGGCCTGACACAGTTAGCAGGTCGGCATGACGTGCCTGTGCCATAGTTGTGGCCCGTGTCGGGCGTCGTTACGCTGATTTAATTAAATGGATCGATGGGCTAACGAGCTGGCCCGACACAGTTAGCAGGCCGACATGACGTGTCTATGTCATAGTTGTGGCTCGCGTGCATGTAGCCCGTGTCGGGCATTGTTTGGCATCTATAGACGTGCAGTGGATTAATTTGAAATAGATGTGATGGGTTATTTGTAAAAAAAATGACGCATGACGACCGTTGAAACTGGTGCTTTAAGTATAGTATAGATTATACCAAAAATATAAGCCTAACCAGCTGTCCAGCTACTAGGGATGATGCATTCTATTTAAACTAGCATAAAATACTTCTTTGTAGTGCATAAAAAGTGATCTTTTCCTCAATTGAGTTGAGATTCTTTTCCTACTAAATGACCCATGAGTTGGGGTTCTTTTCCTCCCATATTCCAGCCTGCAAAAAGCAAAAAAACACATCAAAAAACTTGAGTAGGAATAGCCATACAACTAAAAGACATGTACAAAGTAGATTTTTTCTATCTCAAACTGCTATATATGTAAGAAATGATCACTGCAACAATGTGTAATAATGTAATATTTTGATTTTAAATTTGCTACTCTCGCATTTGGAATTACTGAAGATTGTGCCCTGTGTCCATACTTTGTAGCATTAGAAAATAGCAATGTGTACTAAATAAACGATCTAATTCTAGGAAGAGTTCGAATACTCTAACTTAACGAAAAGGGTAGTTAAAACAAAGCAAGGGATGACACTTTCAATGCGGTGAAATCCTGTTCAAGTCAGAGTACAAAACTTCTTGTGCAGCCATTTTATTCGGTGCTTGCTACTTTATAAGGTTATCTCCAACAACGTCCCCTAAATTCTATTTTCTAAAGAAATATTCTCTATCCTATACACGCTCTAAAAGATTCTATCCTCTATATTTTTTTCATCTCCAGCAACGTCCCATAAATTCGGTCCTCTATATCTACAGTATACTAGATTTCATAATACACATTGTTTTTACATGTCACTTATAGAAAAATTAATTGCGTATGTTGCAAAATAAAAATACTTCTTACAATACATTTTCATTTTATATACAAATTACTCATCGGTCATATTATTTAAAAAAATTGTATTATGTATTTTTCTTATCATACACACAGAAACGAAAAATCGTTCATGTGATCCAAGAATTATTTAGAGACTAATTAATTTTTAAAACCGACTACAGCCAAGCAATAGCAGACAAATTTGCACGGCATCTGACAACTGCGTTGGAGAAAAAGTAGAGAGAGAAAGAGGGTGGACTGCGTGTGAGAGCATGATAGCGGATGAACAAATACACTTTGTCTTTAGCGTTCGTCGAAGCCATCCACTATTTTACGGTTCCTCTTACAGATTGCTGCTGGAGCCGATAGCGGATGTTTCATCCGCTAAATTTAGTGTGACAGCCCTCCCAAGTTACCGAGTCCACGTGCACCAATCCTTGACTCGATGGCCTCAGATGGCTATGCACGTGTACCAGGTAACTTAACAAGGCTATCACGAGTTCAACAACTTGAACTCATCATCCCAAGGATCTCCCACCATACATGCATATTACAGTAATCACATTCGATACACAAACTTCGGAGATAAGAGCGGAAGACTTTACAAAACATTCTTTTTATTTCTAAAACTGAAGGTTATTACATAGGAAGAGTTACATTTATTATAAGTCCTGATATACTCAAAGTGCATAACTTATTGCAAAAGCAGGAAGGTAGAAACCCTCCAAAGCTTATACATAAACCTAGCTAATCTTCCTCCAGAACTGGAAATGCCCTCCAGCCTCAGGAACATCTAGAGTACTCCTCATCACCTACAACAACATGGGTTCGAAAACCCTGAGTACGAAGTGTACTTTCGCAAGTCTTACCCGACTAAGGAAAAATGACTCTCAAGGATATGCTGGTTAAGTAGGAATCAAGGAAAAGGCTTTAGTAAGAATCAACTTAGATACTTTTGCAGAAATAGCTTACTAAAGTGAGTCCTTACTTTCAATATTTTAACGCCAGATTAAATATTAATAGACTCTGGTTTCATCTAGTCTAATTTCACCATCTCATCAATACAACATCATTTTTATTCATAATGTTTACATCCTGACTTAGGTTGCAGGGCAGCGATCAAGTCTCCACTCTCCGGGGATATAACGGCGATCCGAATCGATTTACTCAGCTGAGGATCTCTAACCACACGACATATGTAGCACTTAACCCTTGCATATGTCAACCATTCCCACGGATCCTCCACTGCATGAACAGGTCCGCGCCACCCGAGAGCACACCACCTTTTTTAGGCGGTCCTTTGCCAGGAGGGTACGTGCCACTCTCGCCATCTCTCCACTCCCAGTGCGCGATTGTCTTTTCATGTATGGAATAGCCGGGTTCAAGCTTACCCTATCCCATATCCAGGGCATGTGGCCAGTTAAGATAGTCCTTGATCATACAGGCCTACATACGCATCCAATCCTTAATTAACCTGGTTAGAACATCACCTATTCATAGCCCAAGTCCCGATTTAAGTACTTCCATCCTTAGGATTGTTTGTGTTCCTTAGGATGAAAAGAGCAATAGGGAACTTTGCAGTAAGATCCCACCATATGCTCCCAATGAAAATATTCTTGCAGGTAGAAGCCATCCTTCCTCAGGATAACCCCTGAGCTAGGCATTAATGCAAAAGACAACCTCTATCCACAAGATCTAAGCAGGGCTAAGCATTTTTGTAAATCATATTTTGATACTTCATCAGAAGTATCTATAAAGGTATGGGTATCAAGGTAGGCAATTGAAAGGGAAATGTGCCCTTGGGCCATTTCTAAGTATTTTGGTGATTGAGTGCCAACACAAGTGCTTAAGTGTTAATCTATGCCAATTGATGGACAAAATGCAAATCAAAAGGAAAGGTAAGTTTCTAAGACTTAGTACATTGTTTTAGAGACTAATGTATTGTGTCTAAGTGCTAGAAACAGGAAAAGATCAATTTGGAAAAGACTTGGCTATGCAGCCAAGACTCTGCGTAGTCTGGGTGCACCAGACTGTCCGGTGGCGCGTCCGGTGCGCCAGGCTGGCGACTGTCAACTGGCTGCTCTCGGGAAGCGATTAACGGCGTACGACTATAAATCACCGGACTATCCGGTGGTGCACCGGACTGTTCGGTGAGCCATTCACAGGCGAAGTCGTCGCTCTCGGGAAGCGATTAACGGTGTACGGCTATAATTCACCGGACTGTCCGGTGAGCCAACGGTCGGTCGGGCCAACGGTCGGCCGCGTAATCCGCGCGTGACGCGTGGCCGAGCCAATGGTCAGAAGGGGGCACCGGACTGTCCGGTGTGCATCGGACAGTGTCCGGTGCGCCAACGGCTCTGGATCTTCAACGGTCGGCTGTGCCACAGAAGGAAAGAAATCTGCACCGGACAGTGTCCGGTGGTGCACCAGACTGTCCGGTGCGCCAGGCGACTGAAGGCAAGAATTGCCTTCCTGGAATGCTCTCAACGGCTCCTAGCTGCCTTGGGGCTATAAAAGGGGCTCCTAGGCGCATGGAGAAGGATACCAAGTATTCTCTAAGCATTCCTAAGCACCAAGACTTCAATTCCGCGCATTCGATTCTTTGTGATAGCAACTAGAGCTCCATTTGAGTAGTGTACTCTTCGGGTTGTGTTGAGAGCTCGTGTTGTGACTTGTGTGCGTGTTGCTGCTCTGGTTTTGTGTCTTGTGTGCGTTGCTCATCCCAACCTTACCTCCATGATTCTTTGTGAACATCTTTGTAAGGGCGAGAGGCTCCAAGTTGTGGAGATTCCTCGCAAGCGGGATATAGTAAAGCAAAGCAAAACACCGTGGTATTCAAGTGGGTCGTTGGACCGCTTGAGAGGGGTTGATTGCAACCCTCGTCCGTTGGGACGCCACAACGTGGAGTAGGCAAGTGTTGGACTTGGCCGAACCACGGGATAAACCAATGTGCCATCTTCGTGTTGATCTCTTTGTGGTTTTTGTGTTTTGCAAGAGCTCCTCTCTAGCCACTTGGCATTATTGTGCTAACTCCTAATCAAGTTTTGTGGCAATTAAGTTTTGAGTTTTACAGGATCACCTATTCACCCCCCCCTCTAGGTGCTCTCAATTGGTATTGGAGTCGTTCTCTTCAAGAAAGGGACTAACCGCCCGAAGAGATGGATCCTAAGGGCAAGGGGATGGTGGTCAATGATAAGGAGAAGGAGTCCTTCGTCAATGATCCAAAGGATGACAAGCCTACTGACTCGGGGTCGGGCCACAAAAGAAAAGACGGGAAGAAGAAGAAAACGAGGCGCATCAAGGAGATCATCTACTACGACGACAGCGACGAGTCCTCTTCTTCCCAAAAGGACAACGACGACAATGACTAGGAGAAAAAGAAAATGGTCAATTCGAACTTTTCTTTTGATTACTCTCGTATTCCGCAAAGTACCAATGCTCATTTACTCTCCATTCCACTTGGTAAACCTCCTCACTTTGATGGAGAGGACTACGGATTTTGGAGTCACAAAATGCGTTGTCACTTGTTCTCTCTCCATCCAAGCATATGGGAGATAGTAGAGAGTGGAATGAAATTTGATAGTACTGATAGTCCCATGTTCATTAATGAGCAAATTCACAAAAATGCACAAGCTACTACTGTTCTTCTAGCTTCATTGTGCAGGGATGAATACCATAAAGTGAGCGGCTTGGATAATGCCAAGCAGATTTGGGACACCCTCAAGATCTCACATGAGGGGAACGACGTCACCATGCTCACCAAGATGGAGTTGGTGGAGGGCGAACTTGGGAGATTCGCAATGATAAGGGGCGAGGAGCCAACCCAAACGTACAACCGGCTAAAGACCCTCGTCAACAAAATAAGGAGCTATGGAAGCACGCGATGGATGGACCACGACGTCGTCCGCCTAATGCTAAGGTCTTTTACCGTCCTTGATCCACATCTTGTGAACAATATTCGTGAGAATCCTAGGTACACCAAGATGACGCCCGAGGAGATACTTGGAAAGTTCGTAAGCGGGCGGATGATGATCAAGGAGGCTAGATACGTTGATGATGCGTTGAATGGCCCAATCCAAGAGCCTCAAACCGTTGCTCTCAAAGCAATGAGGGGCAAGGAGGCGCTACCTAGCAAGGTGGCACAAGTTGAGGCGGCCAGGCTTAATGATGAAGAAATGGCCTTCATCATCAAACGTTTCAAGACGGCGCTAAAGGGTCGCAAGGGGCATCCCAACAAGACCAAGACGAAGGGGAAGCGCTCATGCTTCAAATGTGGTAAGATTGGTCATTTTATCGCTAATTGTCTTGATAATGATAGTGACCAAGAACAAGGGAACAAGAGGGAAAAGAAAAAGGCGTACAAGAAGGCTAAGGGCGAGGCACACCTTGGCAAGGAGTGGGACTCGGATTGTTCGTCGTCCGACTCCGACAATGAAGGACTCGCCGCCACCGCCTTCAACAAGTCATCCCTATTCCCAAACGAGCATCACACTTGCCTCATGGCAAGAGAAAAGAAGGTAAGCACTCGTAATACTAGTACTTACGCTTCCTCAAGTGATGAAGAATCTAGCAATGATGAAATAGACTATTCATGTTTATTCAAGGGCTTAGATAGAACTAAGGTTGAGAAGATTAATGAATTAATTGATGCCTTGAATGATAAGAATATGTTATTAGAAAAGCAAGAGGATCTCTTGTATGAAGAACATGATAAGTTTGTAGAGGCACAAAAATCCCTTGCTTTAGAAATTAAAAAGAATGAAATGCTCTCTTGTGAATTGTCTACATGCCATGACTCTATTTCTAGCTTAAAGAGCATAAATGATGATTTGAATGCTAAGTTAGAAATAGCTAATAAATCAACATCTTGTGTAGAACATGTTGCAATTTGCGATAGGTGTAAAGATTTTAATGTTGATGATTGTAATGAACACCTAGTTTCAATTTCTAAATTGAATGATGAAGTGGCTAGTCTTAATGCCCAACTTAAGACTAGCAAAAGTGAATTTGATAAGCTAAAATTTGCAAGGGATGCCTACACGACTGGTAGACACCCCTCAATTAAGGATGGTCTTGGCTTCAAGAGGGAAGTCAAGAACTTAACAAGCCATAAGGTTTCCATCTCCGCCAAGGAGAAAGGAAAGGCCCCTATGGCTAGTAGTGCTCAAAAGAACCATGCTTTCATGTACCATGATAGGAGGCATTCTAGGAATGCTTATAGAAGTTATGATAATTTTGATTCTCATGCCATGATTGCTTCTAGTTCTTCTATTATGCATGATAGAAATTTGGCTAGGAAAAATGCTATGCCTAGAAGAAATGTTGTTCATATTCCTAGGAAAGTAAACAATGAACCTTCTACAATTTTTCATACTTGCAATGCTTCCTTTGCTATTTGTAGAAAGGATAAGAAGGTGATTGCTAGGAAGTTAGGGGCAAGATGCAAGGGAGATAAAACTTGCATTTGGGTCCCTAAAACCATTGTGACTAACCTTGTAGGACCCAACAAGAGTTGGGTACCTAAGACCCAAGCCTAAATTTGCCTTGCAGGTTTATGCATCCGAGGGATCAAGCTGGATTATCGACAGCGGATGCACAAACCACATGACGGGGGAAAAGAAGATGTTCTCTTCCTACGTCAAGAACAAAGATTCCCAAGACTCAATCATATTCGGTGACGGGAATCAAGGCAAGGTGAAAGGGTTAGGAAAGATTGCTATTTCATCCGAGCACTCCATTTCTAATGTATTTTTAGTTGAGTCGCTTGGATATAATTTGTTATCCGTTAGTCAATTATGCAATATGGGATATAATTGTTTATTCACAAATGTAGATGTGTCTGTCTTTAGAAGAAGTGATGGTTCATTAGCTTTTAAGGGTGTATTAGACGGCAAACTCTATTTAGTTGATTTTGCAAAAGAGGAGGCCGGTCTAGATGCATGCTTAATTGCTAAGACTAGCATGGGCTGGCTGTGGCATCGCCGTTTAGCTCATGTGGGGATGAAGAACCTTCACAAGCTTCTAAAGGGAGAACACGTGATAGGTCTAACTAATGTAACTTTCGAAAAAGATAGACCTTGTGCAGCTTGTCAAGCAGGTAAACAGGTGGGAAGCTCTCATCATACCAAAAATGTGATGACCACATCAAGACCTTTGGAGATGCTTCATATGGATCTCTTCGGACCCGTCGCCTATCTAAGCATAGGAGGAAGTAAGTATGGTCTTGTTATAGTTGATGATTTTTCTCGCTTCACTTGGGTATTCTTTTTGCAAGATAAATCTAAAACCCAAGGGACCCTCAAGCGCTTCCTAAGAAGAGCTCAAAATGAGTTTGAGCTCAAGGTGAAGAAGATAAGGAGCGACAACGGGTCCGAGTTCAAGAACCTTCAAGTGGAGGAGTACCTTGAGGAGGAAGGGATCAAGCACGAGTTCTTCGCTCCCTACACACCACAACAAAATGGTGTGGTAGAGAGGAAGAACAAGATGCTCATAGACATGGCAAGGACGATGCTTGGAGAGTTCAAGACCCCCGAGCGGTTTTGGTCGGAAGCTGTGAACACGGCTTGCCATGCCATCAACTAGGTCTACCTTCACCGCCTCCTCAAGAAGACTTCGTATGAGCTTCTAACCGGTAACAAACCCAATGTGTCTTACTTTCGTGTATTTGGGAGCAAATGCTATATTCTAGTGAAGAAAGGTAGAAATTCTAAGTTTGCTCCCAAAGCTGTAGAAGGGTTTTTGTTAGGTTATGACTCAAATACAAAGGCGTATAGAGTCTTCAACAAATCATCGGGTTTGGTTGAAGTCTCTAGCGACGTTGTATTTGATGAGACTAATGGCTCTCCAAGAGAGCAAGTTGTTGATCTTGATGATGTAGATGAAGAAGACGTTCCAACGGCCACAATACGCACCATGGCGATTGGAGATGTGCGGCCACAGGAACAAAAGGAGCAAGATCAACCTTCTTCCTCAACAATGGTGTATCCCTCAACTCAAGACGATGAACAGGTTCATCAAGAAAAGGCGTGTGATCAAGGGGGAGCACAAGATGATCATATGATGGAGGAAGAAGCACAACAGGCACCTCAAACCCAAGTTCGAGCGACGATTCAAAGGAATCATCCCATCGACCAAATTTTGGGTGACATTAGCAAGGGAGTAACTACTCGTTCTAGATTAGTTAATTTTTGTGAGCATTACTCTTTTGTCTCTTCTATTGAGCCTTTCAGGGTAGAAGAGGCCTTGCTAGATCCGGACTGGGTGTTGGCCATGCAAGAGGAGCTCAATAATTTCAAGAGAAATGAAGTTTGGACACTGGTGCCGCGTCCCAAGCAAAATGTTGTGGGAACCAAGTGGGTGTTCCGCAACAAACAAGACGAGCACGGGGTGGTGACAAGGAACAAGGCTCGACTTGTGGCAAAAGGTTATGCCCAAGTCGCAGGTTTGGACTTTGAGGAGACTTTTGCTCCTGTGGCTAGGCTAGAGTCCATTCGTATTTTGCTAGCATATGCCGCTCACCATTCTTTCAGGTTGTTCCAAATGGATGTGAAGAGCGCTTTCCTCAACGGGCCAATCAAGGAGGAGGTGTACGTGGAGCAACCCCCTAGCTTCGAGGATGAACGGTACCCCAACAACGTATGTAAGCTCTCTAAGACGCTCTATGGACTTAAGCAAGCCCCAAGAGCATGGTATGAATGCCTTAGAGACTTTTTAATTGCTAATTCTTTTAAGGTTGGGAAAGCCGATCCAACTTTATTCACTAAGACTTGTGATGGTGACTTATTTGTGTGCCAAATTTATGTCGATGACATAATATTTGGTTCTACTAACCAAAAGTCTTGTGAAGAGTTTAGCAGGGTGATGACTCAAAAGTTTGAGATGTCGATGATGGGCGAGTTGAACTACTTCCTTGGGTTCCAAGTGAAGCAACTCAAGGACGGCACCTTCATCTCCCAAACGAAGTACACGCAAGACTTGCTAAAGCGGTTTGGGATGAAGGACGCCAAGCCCGCAAAGACTCCGATGGGAACTGACGGACACGTCGACCTCAACAAAGGAGGTAAGTCCGTTGATCAAAAAGCATACCGGTCCATGATAGGTTCTTTGCTTTATTTATGCTTAGTGTATGCATGTGTGCTAGATTTCAATCCGATCCAAGGGAGTGTCACTTAGTGGCCGTGAAGCGAATTCTTAGATATTTAGTCGCTACGCCTTGCTTCGGGATCTGGTATCCAAAGGGGTCTACCTTTGACTTAATTGGATATTCAGACTCCGATTATGCTGGATGTAAGGTCGATAGGAAGAGTACATCAGGGACGTGCCAATTCTTAGGAAGGTCCCTGGTGTCATGGAGTTCTAAGAAACAAACTTCCGTTGCCCTATCCACCGCTGAGGCCGAGTATGTTGCCGCAGGACAGTTTTGCGCGCAACTACTTTGGATGAGGCAAACCCTCCGGGACTTTGGCTACAATCTGAGCAAAGTCCCACTCCTATGTGACAATGAGAGTGCTATCCGCATAGCAGACAATCCTGTTGAGCACAGCCGCACAAAGCACATTGACATCCAGCATCACTTTTTGAGAGACCACCAGCAAAAGGGGGATATCGAAGTGTTTTATATTAGCATCGAGAACCAGCTAGCCGATATCTTTACCAAGCCTTTAGATGAGAAGACCTTTTGCAGGCTGCGTAGTGAGCTAAATGTCTTAGATTCGTGGAACTTGGATTGATTTATAGCATACATGTGTTTATGCCTTTGATCATGTTCCTTATGCATATTGTTGTTTATTTATGGTGCTCAAGTTGTACAAACACTCCCCGGACCTCACAAGTCCTTTTGCAAGTGATGCACATATTTAGGGGGAGATGTACTACAACTTGATCCTTTGAGACTAACCGTGTGCTTGAGTCTGCTTGATTTAGTCTCAAAGGTGGATTGAAAGGGAAAGGTGGACTTGGACCATGCAAGACTTCCACTGCACTCCGATGAGAGGGTAACTCACTCCAAGTTCATCTCTATATTCTTATTGCCTTTGTACTCTTATTTGAAGATTTTGGTGAGGCAATGAGGTTTAGGGGCCAAGATTGATCCCGTTTTGGTGCTTGATGCCAAAGGGGGAGAAAATAAGGCCAAAGCAATAAATGAATCAGCTACCACTTGAGAATTTTGAAAATAGTAGAATAGAGCTTTTGGTTTGTCAGAACTCTCTTGTTGTCTCTTTTGTCAAAAGTTGGCTTCTTGTGGGAAGAATAGTTGATTATGGGAAAAAGGGGGAGTTTTTGAAATCTTTGATCAATTTCTCTTGGAACAACTCTCCTTATGTCTCAACAAGTGTGTTTGACTTAGAGATAGGAAATTGAGGTTGATTTGCAAAAACAAAACCAAGTGGTGGTATAGAATGATCCAAATATGCCAAATTTGAATCAAAACAAATTTGTGTTTTCATTTGCATTGATGTTGCACTTCTTTAGTTGCTTTTTGTTGTGTTGGCATAAATCACCAAAAAGGGGGAGATTGAAAGGGAAATGTGCCCTTGGGCCATTTCTAAGTATTTTGGTGATTGAGTGCCAACACAAGTGCTTAAGTGTTAATCTATGCCAATTGATGGACAAAGTGCAAATCAAAAGGAAAGGTAAGTTTCTAAGACTTAGTACATTGGTTTGGAGACTAATGTATTGTGTCTAAGTGCTAGAAATAGGAAAAGATCAATTTGGAAAAGACTTGGCTATGCAGCCAAGACTCTGCGCAGTCTGGGTGCACCGGACTGTCCGGTGGTGCACCGGACAGTGTCCGGTGCGCCAGACTGGCGACTGTCAACTGGCTGCTCTCGGGAAGCGATTAACGGTGTACGGCTATAAATCACCGGACTGTCCGATGAGCCATTCACAGGCGAAGTCGTCGCTCTCGGGAAGCGATTAACGGCGTACGGATATAATTCACCGGACTGTCCGGTGAGGCACCGGACTGTCCGGTGAGCCAACGGTCGGCCGGGCCAACGGTCGTCCGCGTAATCCGCGCGCGACGCGTGGCCAAGCCAATGGTCAGAAGGGGGCACCGGACTGTCCGGTGTGCACCAGACAGTGTCCGGTGCGCCAACGGCTCTGGATCTTCAACGGTCGGCTGCGCCACAGAAGGAAAGAAATCCGCACCGGACAGTGTCCGGTGGTGCACCGGACTGTCTGGTGCGCCAGGCGACTGAAGGCAAGAATTGCCTTCCTGGAATGCTCTCAACGGCTCCTAGCTGCCTTGGGGCTATAAAAGGGGCCCCTAGGCGCATGGAGAAGGATACCAAGTATTCTCTAAGCATTCCTAAGCACCAAGACTTCAATTCTGCGCATTCGATTCTTTGTGATAGCAACTAGAGCTCCATTTGAGTAGTGTACTCTTCGGGTTGTGTTGAGAGCTCGTGTTGTGACTTGTGTGCGTGTTGCTGCTCTGGTTTTGTGTCTTGTGTGCGTTGCTCATCCCAACCTTACCTCCGTGATTCTTTGTGAACATCTTTGTAAGGGCGAGAGGCTCCAAGTTGTGGAGATTCCTCGCAAGCGGGATATAGTAAAGCAAAGCAAAACACCTTGGTATTCAAGTGAGTCGTTGGACCACTTGAGAGGGGTTGATTGCAACCCTCGTCCGTTGGGACGCCACAACGTGGAGTATGCAAGTGTTGGACTTGGCCGAACCATGGGATAAACCACTGTGCCATCTTCGTGTTGATCTCTTTGTGGTTTTTGTGTTTTGCAAGAGCTCCTCTCTAGCCACTTGGCATTATTGTGCTAACTCCTAATCAAGTTTTGTGGCAATTAAGTTTCGAGTTTTACAGGATCACCTATTCACCCCCCCTCTAGGTGCTCTCAGCAATGCATCCAATAGTTTCCAAGCAACTCCTATAAACTTAATGCACATTTCACTAGACTTAAAGTGTATAAAAATCTTTTAAAAACACAAGGAAGTGGCAAATGCACCGGGGCTTGCCTTTGTTGCAGTGAAGAGGCTCCAAACTTGGCACCATACAACAAATTTCAGATTTCAGAACTGAACCAAATGCAGTTAAAGCATCGTCTGTCAGTCCAACCTTGAGCAAGCTTTCTCTCCAACTTTTGTGTAGGATCAAACCAAAGTCACTTAAGGAGACTTATTCACCATCATATGGTATTTAATCCCTCTATATATTCTACAGCCCACAACCTCATGGATTAGGCACAATTGAGCTCCAAAACAGCTATATATACTGAAATCTCAGTTTCAGTTCACTATTCCAAATCTGAAAACTCAAAAAGTCTGACAACCCCACTTTGGATCACCTTTTCTCCTAGTTGTATATAGTTCCAGGGCTGTCACGCTTAATAAAAGTTGCTCTCCTATACGTATCCTACAATTTTTCTATAGTGGTCATTAACCAAAACCTCTTGGATTCCAAACTACAATAGCCCAAAGTTTGCTCCAAATGCTGAAATTCAGGCTCTGAATTTCACTAAGTCTGAAATCCACAATTTTTGACAGCTTTACTTTGGACCAATTTTACTCAAAGTTCCAAATAGTTTTAGAGCTATATGACTTAACTAAACTTATATTCCTCATGTAGCTCTATGACTTTGTTATAAGGACCATCTTCAAAATGCTTATAGATCAAAAGTTACAAAGGACTAAAATTGCCTAGTTGCTGCTATTTTCAGAAACTCCAAAACTGAACCTTTGCGAATTTCTCCAAATTTCTCCACACAACATGGAAATCTCCAAATAACAAAATTGTGCAACTTTGGAAATCCTACCAACTTGGTATTTTTACCTCTTGCAAAATGTGGCTAGATCTCCAAATCCACTTTTGGGCTCCAGTTTAGGGGTTAGAAATACTTAACCACCCTAAGTACTTCACCACTTCTAATCCACATATCAAAAGCAAACTTATCCATCCTCCTAAAGCAAAGTTGCTCCTTAATCTCAAATCCATCTTTGGCTTATAGAACTCAGGTCCAAAGTATCCTTGATTTAGGAGTTGTTTGCTTACACTCAATTCTAATCAAGGTTTTCAAGCCTTAGGATTTTGAAGTTAATCCTTCGGTCCAAGTATTTCTTCCACTTGATCTACCTTTGAAAACAAATTTTCTATAGACTCTAGGAATTGCCTTTAGCACTTCAAGACTCCAAGTCAATTTGTTACATGCTCAAGGGATGACTTACTCCTGTTTAGCTTAGGTCCTTAACTAGGTCCTCTACTCTGCACACAGCATCACCTTATTGTAAAATTTTTGATCTAGTGAATGCATTCTAGGTGTAACAAGCAAATTAATGCAAATGCTTATGATGACATGTCCGAGTTTTAGTTCACATAACACCAGGGGTGTTACATTTAGAGTACAAGATCATTTAGCATTCGTTGTCGGAGACAACCTAAAATGAAAGATATGAGATGAATAGATTGAATTGATAGTCCAGTTCAATCTATAGTCTAGATCCCATATTCCCATTCCCTTGATCCTCTTAGGCTTTGAATGCTGACCTACCAACTGTGCTTTCATTTAACACTTCACACTTACAACTGGTAAAACATAAAATCAAAAATTTAAGTGGACATAGGTTACATGAATTTCGACACGACAGATTTGCAAACAGTCTGTTCTAAACCAAACAAGAAAATTACATCAATTGTTACAAAAGCATTATGATCTATGAATAGTTGAACACATGCAGTCACTGCTGTCTGTTTTAAATTTACAATTCAGCACCAGCTATGCAATTGATAAGTACTTTTAAATTCTAGAGCATGCCTTATTTAAAATCATTTAGGAATCCATATGCCCCCAGTTCGGGATCTTATTCATGCCTCATTTAAAATTGTATTTTAGGAATCCATGCCTCATTTAAAATCATTTATGAATCCACATGCGGGCGCACAGGACCGGTCCGGTGCACCACTGGAGCGGGTCCATGTGCCCCTAGTTCGTGATCTTATTCTGCATTTTCCATAGCTAAGTGGCACCGGACTGGTCCGATGCGCCACCGGATTGTGGGTCACGTCAGCTAGCCATTGACGCCTAGCACGCGTCGAAGTCGACCGTTGGAGAAACGACCCGGTGCACACCGGACCGGTACTGTTCACGGTTCGGTGGATTTTATAATAAAATTCTCGAGACCGAGCAGTACAGCCAGGTCACACGGACCCGATCCGGTGAACCACTAGACCAGTCCGATCCGGTGCGACCCAAACCAGACCATGTATGGCTCTTTTGAGCCTATCTCCTCCAAACATTTTTTGGCTTTCTTTGAGGGTTTTCCTACTACTTAGACAAACATAATTAGCATGTAATTCATCTGACTAAGTGTCAGAAACATACCTCTTTGCCATAGTTTCTCTAGGATTTGAATTGTGCACAAAACCAAGCCCAAAATGCACTTTTCTTGCAGAAATGAGTTAGTAGCCAAACAAAGGTGCTAGAATCATAGAATAGGTTATGTACAACTTATTCAAACACTTAAACTTCATGTTTATGTTGTTTTACCCAAAGTTGCACTTTTCGCCTCTAGATTTTGCCCATTTGGACTTAGTTCCATTAATTTACCTCCAAGTGAACCTGTACTCATACTCATATCGAACTAGTTGGTCCAATGTGGTGTGTTGGACACTTAATCACCAAAACAGGTAGAAATGGCCCTATGGCACATTTCCCTTTTAGGTTGTCTTCCTTCGGCTCTAGCATTCCCCGATTAACCCTAAGTGGCCAGACATTGAAGGCTAGATGCTCTTGCACAAGGTCTTTTGTACCAATCTAGCTGCACACTTCATTAAAAGTCACTAGAGTGGCTTGAGCTTCATCGTTCATGACGCATGCTGACCTCTTTATGCCGAAGTGTGGTCTTATCAATACTCGAAATTGTAACAACCAAATTTGTTATGATGCTACTCTTTCCCACTTGCATTTGTCTAGTAATGTATCTCATGAATGTGGCAAAAGCAATCGACATTTGGCTCTACGCCTTGGCTTCTCATAACCCAGATGAGGATCCCTAACCACACTAAAGCGTTCGAGATCAATTGCTGAAGGCATATATCAAAAAATTTCAACACCTTAACTACCATATTATGTGGTGGGATTTGGAGCCCTATCTTTAAGAAGCTTTGGAACACCACCACTTCATCTTTCTCAGGAAGGGGTGTAGTGTCCTCTTCGCCAAGCCTCACAATGAAAGTATCACTAATATAGTTGTCCTTCATTACCTTGATTTACCGAAGATAACATGACTCGGCTTCGATGACCGATCTTTGGCATCAACATTTTCCTCCTCAAAATCAAATTATTCACTATCATCAGAGTCATAAAATAAGTCAGCCATGATTTCTTCAGTAATCTTTTCAATCCCAGTCTTCTCTGCGGCATCATAGTATGCCACCAGGGCGAGTTCATCACTCCTTCCTTCTCTAGCCATTTCACAAAGCCATGAAGATTGCAAGGAGCGAAGCTTTGTGGAAGAAAGTTTTAGAAGTAAAGCTTCGTAGTATGAACAAATGACAACAGTAGGTTGGCAAAAGCAAGTGAATGTCGTGTCTAACACATGGGACTCGGTCCCTTTTATACATAAAACGAGCAGGGAATTAAAAATTCAAATCTTAGCCCATCATGACAGGTTTTCACGAATGCGTATTTTCAATAATTTGTTTTCACTAATGAGCTCAGGGAATTTGTTTTTCGAACCTTCGGTACAAGGCCTTCGTTAATTTCGCGGTCTTAGTTCGTTATGAAAAACAAACTAATATCATGAGTGGCTACTGTTGGGGACCTCTTTAGCCGAAGGTCCTCAAAACATCAACCGGCCAAGTTATTTCTGAGTATGTTTTAAGTGTAACAGGGTGAAATGTTGAAAATTACCTTCATCTGGGTACAATGTATGTAAATCGTGATTGCAAGGATAAAGCAACAAGCTTCGATTTAGCGGAGTACTTACGCGATAAAGTGGTCGACAATAGCGAGGCAGAGTCCTAAAGACTTGTTCAACAAAACTACAGGAAAAGATGTTGATACCCTTGGTCGAGTTTATAGCTCATATGTATAGGTTTCGGGACATGATTGTAATTTTTGCTGAAGCTGTACATCACGACTATAAATAGAGGAACAATGGCATGCATTAGGGACGCTTTTTTGAACTCAGGGAGGATTGATTTGCTTCGCCTACGAAGCTGTGTTCTCTGCATACCTTCGCATTAATGTTTGTGAAGCCGAGGACATATTTTAATCATTTGTTATATTATAAAGAATGAGGAAAAGTAATAACATATCAAGATGAGTAACTTATTTAATCTGTTATGTTTCATTGTCGTTTTGTATTGTTATTTGTCCATGGTTCTTATCTTTTCACTTTAATTGATCTTCGAAGATGGGTTAATTAAAGGGAGAAGCTTAAGAATAATTCATTGTGTTGCCTTATTTTTGATATCTTTCAGAAGTCAAGAGTGACCAACAAAGACAATGCCCAACAAACACTCGGAACGAAGAATAGGTGCGTCAGTGTCATTTCCTGAAAAACGCGCGAATTGGGTCCCTTATATTGAAAAGTAGCCGAATTGAGACTCATATACTAAAATTTCTCCCTTTTCTTACCTCCCTCTCCCCTCCATGTCGTAAAAAATCTAATGTGCCACTACATAAGATAATATATATTAAGCAGTGTTTTAAATAGCGGGATAAGAAGTTTATCTCCATACTTCTCAAAAGTGCAAATATCGTGATATATCAAGATATATCAGGCTAAACAACGTAACTTTTTGCTGCTAAAAAGGGTATATATATTAAGACTACTTATGTAGTACTTCCTCCGTTCTTTTTAGTTGTCGCTGGCACTACCGGAATCACGTTCTTTGCCGAGTGTCTAAGACACTCGGCAAAGGCTATTTTACACTTGGCAAAGCTTTACCGAGTGTAACACTCGACAAATATTTCATCGGCAAAGGGTTCTTTGCCGAGTACTTTTTTTCGGACACTCGGCAAAGACTTTGCCGAGTGTCAAAAAGCACTCGACAAAGAAAAACACTCGGCAAATTAAGAATAAAAAAAATTAAAAAAAATAGCAAAACATTTTTTTAAATTCTAGGAACAACTCTCCAACCAACCTAATTACCTTACCCGTTGCCCTATCATTTTTCACTATTTTTTTGAATCAAACGTATATGTTTTGTAAATAGTGAGATTCGAACTCACAACCCCCTATCATTTTTTCACTATTTTTTTGAATCAAACTTATATGTTTTGTAAATAGTGAGATTCGAACTCGCAACCTCTCTCTGGTGCATACCCTCCTATACCACTACACTACTACACCAATTATGTCTATATTACGTTTTCATTCCCCATGTACTATAACAAATCAAGAGTAATTTGATTATTTAAGACACTAAATGAGTTTATTTAAAAATGTGACCAACTATAAAGTTGCATAACTTTTTGAGATCTACAAGTTTTATTTTAATAGTTTCTACATCCGAGACCTTTTACAAAATTTAAATTTTAAATTTAAAAACTTCACACGAATTTTTTAATGATAAGATGATTTCAAATCAAAAAATTGTCAACTACAAAGTTTCATTACATTTCAAGACCTACAACTTTTATTTTGGTGGTTTTTCCATCCGAGACAGTTTGAAAAATTCAAATTTCAAAATTCAAACATAGTTTTGCATAACAAGATGATTTCAAACCAAAACATTGTCAACTACAAAGTTTCATAACTCTTCAATACCTATAACTTTCATGTTGGTGGTTTTTTCTTTCGAAGTCGTTTTCAAAATTCAAATTTTAAATTTTTTAAATTCAGACGTAGTTTTCGTTGACAATATAACTTCAAATGAAAAAGTTGTCAACTATAAACTTCTATAACTTCTCAAGATCTACAAAGTTTATTTTGGTTATTTGATCATTTGTTTATCTCACATGATGGTTCTAACAATATGCACAAATTCTATACGTCTCTCTCATAGTTTCATAAACTACGAGAGAGATATATGTTTTATGAACAAATTTATTTTTATTCTGTCATATGAAGAAATGTTTAATATATAAATTGTATATCATGATGAGTTATACAATATTGTAGTTGAAAACTTTTTCATTTGAATTAATTTACTATTTAAAATGTGATTTTTAAATTGTCTTTGCCTAGTGTTGTATTTGTGACACTCGGCAAAGAGCCCTTTGCCGAGTGTCAAAAAAAGACACTCGGCAAAGAAACTCTTTGCCGAGTGTCAAAAATAAAACACTCGGCAAAGAACTTCTTCGCCGAGTGTTTTATTTTACCGAGGGTTTTTTGCGTGGCACTCGACAAATAGCTTCTTTGTCGAATGCCCGAAATAAAACACTCGGCAAAGAATATGACATTCGGTAAAGAGCCAAATTCCAGAAATGTATTCCAGTTAAGAAGTGCGTGTGCTTAAAAAAAGGTTAAATAGACTTGACTCATTTTGCTTTCAGACGAAGGACGAGGCAACCATGTCAGATGCATGAAAAGCGTAGAACTCACTTGATACTTTACCTCGATAAACGCGAACTGCATCAGATGCTTCGGTAGCAAGGCAAGGGAGGAACATATCCTGGACGTACAGCAAGAAACGGCTGACCTACATTCAGTGGCGGACCAGACTAAAAAATGAGTGGGGGCTTATGTTATTCCCAATTCATAGTAACATACTTATTTAAACGTGCTACATAAACATTTTTGTGATGTGGCAAAAAAGTGAAGAGAAAAGAGAAGAAAGTTGTATATATCTTGAGGAAAATACTGCCTAGATATTTAAACTTGAACCATCCAAGTGACTCATATCGCATACTCTTATATATGCTAGTACTAGCAGATGCTTGTGCATTGCTACGACATATATATATTAACTTTGTTTTTAATAAAACACAAAAAATATACTTGTTCTGTTGGTTAGGTACTTAGGTGTGTATTGATGTAGAGCTAACAACCAAGGTTCAAACCCCCACATATGCACAATTTTATCTTATTTTTGCATAAAGTGGGAAGCGTGATGCAGACCGTAGAACCGTGAAAACCAAGAAAACTGGTGCTTTATATAATAGATAGATAGAGATTTAATATTTTGTAGAGAATTAAATTCAATCCATGATAGCATTGAGATAGTTGGATATTGCGATAAGAGATAAGATATAATAGACTAAGAATGACCTTATATATAATTTATAGTCACAAATATTATAGATTATCAAAATTATACACATGTAAAAGTAAAACTAGTTATTTTTCTCATAATAGCAAGAGATAGAATCATAGAAGGATATTAAACTTACAACTGAGTTAATTAGTTTCTTTCTCTATTCTTTCCCGCCGCATGCCACCTGCGAAAGAAGCTCAACAGGTCCAACATTGAATGTTCGTGGCTTCTAGATGCTATTTTAGGCTTTATTTTCAGTCTAACATTTTTTATCACTAAAAGTAATGAAAAATAGGGAAGTGGGGGCCTGTAACTGATCTTGAGTGGGGTCTAATCAAATGGATACTAAGAGCAACTCCAGTAGTTTTCTAAAAGACTTCCTAAATCAATAATTTAGGTAGTTAACATGAAAACTATTCTCCAACAGTTCTCTAAATGAACTTTCTAAATTTAACAACTTGTCATCTAACCTCATTTTCTCTCTACATTTGGCAACCATTTAACAACTCCCTAAACAAAAATGTTGACTGCATTATATAGTTTTTGTGACTTATTTTTTATGTGAATAAATACAAAACAAAATTAGAATTTATATTTAGAAAACTATTGGAGAACTCACATTTTTTTACTCTAAAAGTCATTTAACAACTTCTTAAATCTATGATTTAGAGAGCTAAAATTTACATAACTATTGGAGTTGCTCTAAGCATCATACGTACTTGCTAAAAATTGACTGGGGGCCGAGGCCCCCACCATATACGTGCGTCCGCCCCTGCCTACATTGCTACAGCTACCCAACATTAGTATCCAAATGTTTTTGTTTTTGGTTTGGATAATATATGTATGCAGCAGTGCATGATATGCTCTAGCCTCTAGCTCCAATTTGGAGCTAGAGGCTAGAGCATGTTTGGAAACCCCAATTTCAACAAGTAATCTGACCTTTAAGAGCTAGTTTGGAAACCCCAATTTCCCACGGGATTCTCGTTTTCGAAAGGGAAAATGAACTAATTTCCCTTAGGAAAATAAGAATCCCGTGGAAAATTGGGGTTTCCAAACTAGCCCTTCCGTTCACCGAGGAAGCCAACAATGAAAAATTCATGCACAACACTGGGATCGCTGGCAGCACTGGTTCGATCTGTCTTTGTACATAGGGACTCTTTATTTCAGCTTTTGTGGGGAGAATCTGAGTATTGCGAGGATCATGTGCGGAGGAACGAAGATGAAGAAGTTCGTAAGATTTACGATCTAGAAAATGACGGATTCCTACTATCGCAAAGACTCGATCGGTTGTGTGTTTATGTTGATTTTAAACGGTTTTTATTTAAGCGATTCTCAAAAAAGTTGTCTGAAAAGCTGAATATTTGGCCGTGCTTGGTGCCTAGAATCAGAAAAAAAAAGCTGAAACAAACTATGGCCGTAGTTTTCTTTGCTGAATTCTTTGCTTTGCAGCGTAATCGACTACAACTCTCTACTCGATTGCTTGTAGACACCATGATAGGGATCCGGGACAGCATCGCAGCAAACCTGAGGCGGCTCCTTTGAATCAGCGCTTTGCCTCTTTATGCCCCCTTACGCTTTCGGTGCGTAAGGGCAGCAAGGCAAGTCACTCTGATCTCTGTCTTGCTTTCGGATGCGTATATATAGCCGTCCAGAGCAACCAAAATCTTCACAAAACATATCCATCTGCAACGCCCAATCAACACAGGCTGTTGTTTGCTTCTTTTGGTAAAGGCTTTAACTGCGGCAGATCCACCGGCGGCGCCCCGAGAATCGAAGATGCCGGTGAAGGTGTTCGGATCGCCGACGTCGGCGGAGGTCGCCCGCGTCCTGGCCTGCCTGTTCGAGAAGGACGTCGAGTTCCAGCTCATCCGCGTCGACTCCTTCCGCGGCACCAAGCGACTGCCCCAGTACCTCAAGCTCCAGGTACTTTAACTGACCGGTGCCATTGCAAATGCACACAATTGTTGACGAGGGCGAAAACAATGCTGCATGCATGCAGCCGCACGGCGAGGCGCTCACCTTCGAGGACGGCAACGTCACCCTCGTCGGTACGTACACACGCAAGCGCAAGCGACGCGAGAGAGCCAAATGACCAACTGAAAACGTAATGGATCATGGATGGATGGATGCATGCAGAGTCGAGGAAGATCCTGCGCCACATCGCCGACAAGTACAAGAACCAGGGGTACAGGGACCTGTTCGGCCCAGGCGCGCTGGAGCGGGCCTCCATCGAGCAGTGGCTGCAGACGGAGGCGCAGAGCTTCGACGTCCCCAGCGCTGACATGGTCTACAGCCTCGCCTACCTGCCGACCGACATGCAGCTCGACGGCAGGGGCGTCGGCGGCCTCCCGGCGGCGACCGGGACGATGAACCCGGCGCACCGGCAGAAGGTGGAGGAGATGCTGCAGCTGTTCGAGAAGAGCCGCAGGCAGCTCGGCAAGCTGCTGGACATCTACGAGCAGCGCCTTGGCGAGGAGGCCTTCCTGGCCGGAGGCAAGTTCACGCTCGCCGACCTGTCCCACCTGCCCAACGCCGACCGCCTCGCCGGCGACCCGCGGTCAGCACGCCTCATGGAGTCGCGCAGGAACGTCAGCAAGTGGTGGGACACCATATCCCGCCGCGACTCTTGGGTCCGGGTCAAGGAGTTGCAGCGCCCGCCGTCCGCGGAGGGGCCCTTCTGATGTTGATCGATCGCAAATTAAGGCGGTGGCCTTTGCTCAAGCCTACGTGTTCGGTTTCTGCATAATTTTTTAATAAATAAACGCCACTGGCCCCTCTACGTCATTGGCGATTGTTCATTGTGTAATAAATCATTCAAGAGCATATGGTGCTTCTTGCCGTGAGATTGAACTCGTCGCCTCCATGCTTCTCTATTGAGCAATTTGAGCTTACCGCTCATAGTTCTTGTTTTTTTAACACGCGGATCCGGAGCTTATATCAAATCGGAGCAGAAAACAAATATATTAAATGTAATCTACTACTAGTACATATGAATCAACTGTCCTTAACGAAACATCTCAAACCCTCAGATATATCGGCAATGCAACAATAATGTAATCTACTCTAAGATTGGAATAAAAAACAACCTCTCAAGTAGCAGCTACAAAGTCGAATAATCATGTGCTATGTGCAGCGCCTTCAACCTCTTGGTCAGCACCTCCGCATCGTCCGATTCCGGCAGCCGGTCGCTCATCGTCTCCTGGACAGGGCAGCCTCGCTTACGCCCTACGTGGAGTGTGCCTAAGCTCTTGGCCAGCGCCGCCTCTGCGCCGCACGCCTGATCCGCATGCAGTCGGCAAGTGATGTACTCTTGGATGAGGACCGACGGTGGCGCATGATCGCGTCGATGTCGGTCGCCGCTCTCATCTTCACTAATGCCACGTGCACCTCGGCGATCTCTCTGACCTTAGGGCTCCAGTAGCTGCTTTCCTTCGCCACACTGAGCAGCGTGGCTTCCAACTGGATCGCCGCGTCGAGACGTGCATTGGTCGTCTCCAGCACCCCGAGGATGCCCTTGTTAGCGACGTCCGGCCGAACGTCCGCGCACGCTCAATAGTCCCCCCGTCCCCCGCCGTCGACTCGTGCCAGGTGAAGCGTGCCCGGCGAGGCGGTGATGGCCGAGCGAGCGAGGCGGTACTGCAAGTTGCTGCTTTGCTCCGCCGAGGTGACATTCGTTTGATCTTGGCCCCTGCCGCCGTAGAAGGTGTCGGTCAGGCTAATGCAGCAGTGCGTGGGGCTGGCATTGACGCTGAGAATCGGCGACTCAGGGTCAGCGGGGTCCACGGGCTGGCTGACCTGGATCTGGATGTGCCTTTCACTGGAAGACGGTGCCTCGGGCCCGTAGATCTCGAGCAAGGCAGAGTACGCCTGGTCTATGATGATCAGAGCCATGTTGTCGACCATATTCCGTGGATGATGCTCGTCGCCAAACAGCTCCCGGACGCGCGGACACGACGGCGCCGTCGTCATTGTCCTCGCGCTCGGTGCTACGGTAAGACGCAGGATAAAGGCGAACGTACCGAGACATTGCTAGGGCTACTGTTGATCTCTTTTTTGATCTCTGATGATCTGATACTCATGCCTTTATATTGAGGCAATGTTAGCAGGTATGGGATTTCCGTGCGGCTTCTCTCGGACTCCGACCGGGATTTCCGTGCGGCCTCTCGGCTTCCGACCGGGAGGTATGGGATCGTATATTCGTATCCCGTGCGGCCGTCACAAGGACCACGACGTGCACAAATACGCAAAACATTAATTATGGTCTGTTTCCAAATAGTAAGTGACTGTTTAGTGTGTACTACCGGTAGTCTCGTGGGAGGTCTGGCCGAAGAAGGCGGCGAGCTCGCGCTTGTTGAGCTCGTCGGTGCTGGAGCCGGTGCCGAACCCCGGGAAGAAGTTGGCGGCCTGGATGAAGGCGTCGTAGGTGTAGAAGCCGTTGGCGGGGCACTGCGTGTTGTCGCGGTTGGGCAGCATCTGGTTGTACACGTCCTGCGTGATGATCGACGCCACGTCCGCCGCCGCCACGCCGAGCATCAGCAGCGCCGCCGCCGCCGCGGCAGCGCACGCCACGAGCGCAAACCTCGCCATGCACGTACTTGCTTGCGCTACCTCTCAATCCTACGTTCGCGAGTTGCTGGAAGGCTGTCTCGATGGGGCTTAAGCTGCCTGGGTTTTTAGCGCTAGATTTATAGGCGCTCAAGAGGGCGGCGGAGGCAGGACGCAAATGTACGTTACCGCGTACGTGCTCGGGTGCATGGTTCAGGTTTCGCCACGGGGTTTATTACCCTCATGCCCATGGTCAAAAGCTTTTCTCCAATGAGCATCAGCACTTGTTTAGTTACTCTAGTATTCATCCTAATATATATGAATTAAAGAGAATTGAGATATAAATTAAACTAATTTACACCTTAATCTATTTTAACCCATATACATTGGATGAATACTAAAGTATTCAAGTATAGCCTCAAAGAGATTCGGTTTTGTGACATTTTTCTCAGCCAATAGCAAGATGCTTAATTTTGGCGGATATAGGTCTTGGCACGCATGCATGCGGTGTCTAGCTAGTACTCCACAAAATCACTCTTCTAAAAGAAAACAATAAAATGTAACACGCGGTTTCTACGACGTCTAGAATACGCTCCAAGACTATCCGGTCAGTGAGGCAAGAATTTCTTGTGATTGCGGTTCTTGGGGATGACTGTTGAACCGCGGCTAATTTGAGTTCTCACTGGTTATGTGTATCTCTACTCCTATATACACTCTTGTATATACAATAATTATATTTTATGCCTCTAAAAATAAATTTAATATCAAAAGTGAATACATAGTCCCACATATCAGATGTTAAATAGATAAGAACAATATTACACTTTATCATAGCAAAAATACTGAAAACAGTACGAGTTGAAAATGAGTCTGGCCCTTTTCATAGCTTGCTAGCTCGGTTGTTCGTCTTTCTTTAGTCAGAGACGTGATACTGTGATACTATATGGAAGTATTGTGCTGTGGTTTCTGTCGTATTGAGTTTAGGTGATTTCTCATGTTTCTTCTATGGTGTAATGGTATTGGACTATTGGTAGGGGTAAAGCGAAAGAAAGAAACCGATCTACATGTTTCATGCGTGATGGATGACACATGAAATTTGTGTTTTAAAAGAGTTGAGATTTCGTCGGTTGTGTTATGTGTATATGTGTGTTTTGACCAGTCTTTCACGGCCTAGGGAGTGTAATGCAGTAATTGTAAGCAAAGTATTTTCACCAGGTTATACGTGGCTTGCGGATGACGAACCTTCAACTTCATTCTGGATAATGCAGCAGCTGATCCGGTCACGATCACATGCTAACTCATGAAAAGAAACCTCTTTTTAACTAACGTAGTTGACTAGACTAACTTCTATTCTAAACTAAGGGCTTGTTTGGCAGCAAGGGTAATAAAGGGGATTTACGGGCCAGAATCCCTCACTATTCAATGAATTTTAGCCCTTCAATCCTCTCCATTACTCTTGCTCCTAAACAAGCCATAAAGATCCTTTGTAGGGATTCACGTGCTTCAACTACGGTTATACAAGTGGAGAGATTAGGATAGACAAAAAGAACTTCTATAAACAGTACATAAAGTACATAGATAATGTATAAACAGTTGTGTTAGAAAAGCGCCGGAGCCCGTAAAAGCTCTTAGATAAGGTTGTTTGGTTCAAAAACAGGAGTTGGAATAGAACTATTCCAGTATCGTCTCCAACTACTTGTCAGAACTGGATAGATGAGAGGGCGCCGGAGGGCGTGGCTATCCCCGACTGTCCGATTTTTTGTTTTTTAATCTTTTTTGACCAAAATGTACAATTAGACCTCTAGATGACTTATTTCAGGATTTGGACCCTTAGCTCGGCGCCATAGTGTAAACCCTAGTATATAGTACTCATGACCTTTGTTATTGGAAATAATGAAGAAGCTCTTTCATTATGTGACTTATTCATGAGTCATATTTTCTTTTAAATAAATACCAAATAAACACATTGTCACACCCGGTTTTAAGGGACAAAGCCGGGTGCATCTCATACATGCGCCAAGAAGACAACATATATAATAACAGAGTGTATAGAGATAAATGTCACAATAATCAGAGTATTTAATACATAGCGGAAGTCTTACAAAATAAAAGATAAATATACAAGGATCGAACTAAAATCCATCCTTGGCGCCGGAAAGTCAACTAGGAGACGACGACCTAGACCTCTCACGAACACAGCGCAACATCCACCATGCGCCATCCAGTGGTACATGTCCTTGACCTGTGGGGGTGTGAGACAGCAAGGGTGAGCTCACACATGTTCATCGCTCAACAAGTTGTGGGGAATATTGTGACATGAACTCACCAAAGGTGGGAGATCATGTGAAGTGTAAGGCTTACCAAAGAGAATGATTAAAGCTGAGCATTGCTTTTATAAGTTGGTCAAAATTTTATTAGCAATTACTAAGTGTAAGTGAATACCAAACCATAATAAAAATAATAGAACAAAATTAATAATAAACCCATGCAAATGCAAATGACAAATTGAGTTTAGGTTCCATAATTTAATCATCAGAGAGTCCTGAGCTGCTCATGACCGTGAGCTCGGCTAGTATACCAGTTTTACACTCTGCAGAGGTTGTAACCTTTACCCACAAGTCGTGTTTCCCATGTCGCCAGGGTTAGCTAGGCCCTTAGACACTACTGAGGTGAATGGCTAGGGATCCACTACGAGGCCTTTACAAAGTTCCACTAGCTTCCGAAAACCCGCTACAGTTTATGGGAAGAGCACTTGCAAGAATCCCTCGTCTGACCGCCATCGCAGCAAATCAACCCGAGAACCTCCTTGCATGCAACTCCCCTACTGCCCTTGCCCCTTTCAGGTAAGGTAGTCTTCCACTAGCTTTCCTAATTAGTTAGCCAAGGGGTCCCATTCCTCCCTTGTGGTGGCACATGTTTCTCAAGTTAAGCTCCATGTTCTAATTAACAATAATATAATGATCTTGACATGAACATAAATAGAATAACAAAATAACTGGAACATGGATATAATGAAATATTAACCCAAAACCATATAAAGCAATAGCATAACTGCCCATATGATTCAGGAGTAAACAAGGTAAAATGGATAAACAGACTAGGGTGACCTATTGGATCCCATCAAAATTAAACCTATGCATGGTAAATGATTGTAAAGAACATTATTGGGTAACAAAAGTGAATCAAGGGCACAACTTGCCTGGCACTTGAGATTCCAATTACCAGGGTAATCCTTCATATCCTCGAAACCCCGCGCTAGTCGTAGCAATACAAACAAACATGGTATAGACAAAATTAACATCACACCAAACATAAGAACATACTAATTAATAATGATCTACACGTTGCTACGAGATTGCGGGATCGAGAACTACTAGGATCGGAGTCGATTAAGGAGTTATGATTTTATAAAAGATTTGTGTGATTAAAATATTAAACTATATTATAAATTGGTCAGCATAGGTTATATGAGATGTTACTCTATAAATAATTATCTCAACTTTAATCTAAGTTATAAGTTGACCATAGATCATATTCTAGTAGTCTATAATGATAAGCAGTTTAACCAGACTAACCATCATCAGTTAAATACAGATCTATTTATAAAACAATGATACATGGTATAATAAATGTTGTTACTGTGTACCAAATACTTATATGAAACTAACGCAATTGAAATGAGTCAAATCAAAATTAAAATGAAAGAGTTATGAATTTCTGAAGGTTTTATGTATTTGACACAAGATTAATTAAGAGATAAATTTTAAAGTGGCTTTCATGTCAAATCAGTGGCACTAGATGATAAACAAAAATCTTACAAAATTATAGAACTGGAATGGTTGAATTTGGACTCGATATGAATTTTCTATGAATTAAATAAGTTTCTGTAATTATTTATATATTCAAAAATCAATTTATAATTAGTTTTCTCTGATTTACCTAGTCCTCGGACTGCGCCTCAAATACCCGAGAAGACAGGGACTACTCTATAAAAATTCCTGAGACTCATACACCAGCAGCCAGTACTGCGGGTTCATACTTAGATACTTTGGGGGCTCTTTTACAACATGCGCAATCCGAAGGGGTATCCTTGAATCTGTCCCGTCCGATCCGAGATGGACAGAACCGATTAGACTTCTACTCAAAACAAACCAGTATCACACATGCGCCCTCGGATCTGAATCCAGCGGTCCACGATCGATCTCGCGAAGGGGTAAGCCTAATTCTAATCTCCGCCACTCACTCACAATCTGACGGCGCGCCTATGTTCTTCCACAACGCAGCGCCTGGACCCAGCGGCCAGCGCGTCCCGACGCGTCTGCAACCCCCGGCCACCTCCCTGGTGGCGCGAATACCGGGAGCAGCGCCCAGCTTAGCCGACCGCGCCCATGGCAGACGCGCCATTGCTCGCCGCCGATCTCCACCAAAGCATGGTGATTCCTAGGCCACGACCGCGCCTTACCCCTACCTCGCTGTCAGCGCGCACGAAAATCGAGACAGCGCCATTATAGCCCGTCATGAGCTCGCCCAGTGGCCACTACCGTCCAACGCCGACGTAGAGATTAACTCGAACTAATTCGTGAGGTCTTACCCAGGAATAATGGCACGGAGGTCTTTGGCCACGGCACGGGGTGGATTGTGTCGATGCAGCCCATGGGACACAATGGCTCCATGGTGACCGGAGTGCTCGGGTGAGCCATCCTGTATTCTATGGTCCTCATGCACACACCAAGATGCCATGAATACTCTTCTTGTACCGCGGTGAAGCCTCCAGCGCGGATTTCGATGGTCGAGCGCTGGTGTAGAGGAACCCCGATGCGGCGGCCACCATGACTCCCAATCGTGGAGGCGAACCTAGACTCACAGTTGGTCATCCCCCGCACCGGAGTAATGGCAACACATACCTCGCCATGGCGAAGTTCCCAGGATGATTCTCAGAAACTGGACGACACACGCGGCTTCTACGGCAGCGAGCTCCATCACTCTGTTGTCTCCCCTGGCGAGGCTCCGATGATCCCCACGCCGAGCACGACTCAGCAGCGAGACCACACGTGTGCCGGCGACGCCCAAAGCAACACCACGAGGATGGAACGGCTACACAGAGAAAGTTCACCGGTGGCGGCTCCAGGTGGTTCCTTGCCTCTCTCTCTCTTATCTCTCGCGTTCCCTGGTGGCCATAGTTCCTGCGTAAGGGTGGCACGCGCGCGACTTGCTAACAGGGGGCGGTCTAGGTTTTTATGGCCCCCCACCGAGCGAGGAATAGGTTCTGTGGAGGAAAGAACGGCCTCGACAAGCTCTCAGGCGCTATCCGCGGCGAGGGATACGGTCCTGACGCAACCACCCTGGGAAGAAGGAGGACCCGGCCTATATGCGCATGCGGCATCTTCTGCCAAACGGCCCCACATGGCAGCGGTGCAAGGCAACTAGGCCCACGAATCAGCGCCTAGAGGAGAGCCGCACGTGCACAAGAGAGTGGTCCGTGGGATGGGCCAAAATGTGATCGCGACGGCCCATCCGGATTCCTATTCCTTCTCTTTTATTTTATTTTCTATTTTCCATTTTCTATTTCAATCCCAAAATTCAAATGGGATTTTGGTTTTAAATTCCAACTTTAGGTAAGATGTGCATTCAAAAACCAAGAATGATGCAATATATATTTATAGTAAATTCCTTACTCATTCTCCTACACAAATGTTGTAATTACGCAAAACACACATGTTATTCGCTTAGGAAAAACATTATTTTGAATAAGTAGTTGTATTACAAGTATATTCAAAAGTTCATATTTCTTTGTTTTGATAGAAAATATTTTCCACTATCTAATCTTTATTACGATATACTTTAACTAACATTTTTTTAGTATGACCTTTGTATTAGAAAGGGTGAATTCCAAAGTTTAATTATTCTTAAAGGGCATCTTATTGAAATATTTTTTTATCCCAAAATCAGGATTGAACTTTTAGGGTGTTACAAATCCTACCCCCCTTAAAAATAATCTCGTCCTCGAGATTTAAGAAGGTCTAGGGAAAAGATGGAAAAATATATGCGAAGTTCTTCTTCTCTTTCCCATGTTGCTTCATCTTCGCCAGGGTGACTCCATTGCACTTTGCACATCTTTATCACCTTATTTCTTGTAACTCGAGTCAATGTGTCAAGAATCTTGGTAGGATATTCCGTATAAGTCAAATGTCCCTGAACACTGAGCTCTTCCATTGGTAACCGTTCCTCAGGGACACGGAGACACTTTTTAAGCTGAGACACGTGGAACACATTATGCACATTAGATAGATTATCGAATAGCTCGAGTTGATAGGCCATCTTTCCAACTTGCCTAAAATTTCTGAATGGTCCAATATAGCGAGGGGACAATTTGGCCTTGACTTTAAATCTCCTCATTCCATGAAGGGGTGACACCTTGAGTACACATGATCACCATCCTCGAATTCTAGTGGTCTTTTTCTATTATCCTCGTAGCTCTTTTGCCTGGTTTGAGCTACCCTCAAATTCTCTCGAATTATACGAACTTGTTCTTCTGCCTCTTGAATAAGTTTAGGTCCAAAGAACTGTCTTCCTCTAGTCTGGTCCAAAAATAGAGGAGTCCTGCACTTCCTGCCATATAGAGTCTCGAACAGTGACATTTCAGACTGGCCTGTTAACTATTATGAGAACTCAGCATAAGGTAGACTCTTGTCCCTACTACCACCATGCTGAAGGGCACAAGCTCTCAACATGTCTTCCAATACTTGATTAGTCCTTTCAGTCTGTCCATCAGTCTGAGGTAGGCCGAACTAAAATTCAACTTCGCATCCATATTCTCATGAAAACTTTTCCAAAATCTAGAGGTAGACTGTGATCCTCTATCTGAAATGATCTTCTTCGGTACACTGTGTAGAGACACAATCTGAGCCATATATCAGTCTACCAATTGAGATATCTTATAAGTAGTCTTGACCGGAATGAAATGAGCAACTTTGGGTCAGTCTATCCACAATAACCCATATAGAATCGTATCCTTTCGAGGTGCGAGACAATCTGGTAATGAAGTCCTTACCAATCTCTTCCCACTCCCACTCGGGTATCTTTAGTGGGTGTAATAGTCCAGCTAGTCTTTGGTGTTCGGCCTTAACTCTTTGACACACATCACACATAGCCACATGTGCAGCCACATCTCTCTTCAATCCATACCACCAGTATTTCAGCTTCGAATCGTGATACATCTTGGTACTCCTAGGATGAATAGAATAATCTGAGTCATGGGCTTCCTTTAGTATAGTCTCTCGAAGGTTATCAATCTCAGAAACACATATCCTGTCCTTGAACCATACGGTGCCTTGCTCATCCTCCGTGAATTCCGGACCTCGACCTTCAGCAATCAGATCCCTAACCTCTTGTATCTTAGCATCACCAATCTGTCCTTCTGCGGATTTCTTGCTCCAAAGTAGGTTCCACATCAATAATAACTCCTTCAGTGTGGGCAACTATCCCCAGGTTAAGTCTCCTAAACTCCTCAACAATCTCATCGGGTAGCTGGGCAACAACAGCTGAATGAACTTGCTCCTTTTGACTCAAGGCATCTGCAACCAAATTTGCCTTGCCTGGGTGATAGTGAATCTCCAAATCATAATCCTTAATAAGCTCCAACAAACGGCGTTGCCTCAGGTTGAGATCCTTCTGAGTGAATATATACTTCAAACTCTTATGGTCCGTGTACACTTGGCACTTGGTTCCCATAATATAATGTCTCCATATCTTAAGTGCGTGCACAACAGCTGCTAATTCTAAGTCATGCGTGGGGTAGTTCAGTTCATGTTTCCGCCATTGACGAGACACGTGAGCAATCACGTGTCCTTCTTGCATGAGCACACATCCCAAGCCTTGGCCACATGCATCACCATAAATATCAAATCCCTTCTGTAGATCTGGCATAACCAACACTGGTGGCGACATCAACCTCTTCTTTAATTGATCAAAGCTATCTTGGCACTTCTCATCCCACTTGAACTCTCTGTCCTTCTCCAGAAGCGAGGTCATAGTCTTAGCAATCTTAGAAAATCCTTCAATAAATCTTCGATAATATCCATCAAGTCCCAAGAAACTTCAGACTTCAGTAACTGTAGTGGGTATGCTCCACACCACTATCTCCTTGACTTTAGCAGGATCCACTAATATCCCTCCATTAGAAATGATATGTCCAAGGAATGGCACCTCGTCAATCCAAAACTCACATTTGCTGTACTTGGCATAGAGTTGATTGTCTCGTAGTTTCTATAGCACCAATCTCAGATGATCACTATCACTCTTGGAATAAATAAAAATATCGTCGATGAAAACCATGACGAATCTGTCCAGATCATGAACACCTTATTCTTCAGATCCATAAAATAGGCTAGTGCATTAGTTAGTCCAAATGACATAACAGTGAACTCATATAAACCATATCGGGTCGAGAAAATCGTCTTGGGAATATCCGATGGCCTAATCTTCATTTGGTGATAACCCGATCGGAATTCAATCTTCGAGAATACCCTTGCACCTCTCATCCGATTAAATAAATCCTCAATGCGAGGTAATGGACACTTGTTCCTCACAGTGACGTCGTTAAGGGACCTATAATCCACACACATCCCTTGCGATCCTTCTTTCTTCTGTACAAATAGAACTGGCGCTCCACAAGGTGAAGAATTCGAACGAATGTACCCAACCTCTTGTAACTTTGTTAACTGCTTCTTAAGTTCTTTTAACTCTTCTATAGACATCCTGTATGACCGTTTGGGAGTAGGAGTAGTCCCAGGTAAGAGATCAATGACAAATTGAACTTCCCTATTTGGTGGCATCCCTGGAAACTCCTCTAGAAAGACATCCGGAATATCCCTAACTGCACGGTTGTTGCCACGCACAAAATTCTCATCTACTAAGAATGCCGCTAATCTGATGGTGGTAGTTACTGCAACTTCAACTTCAAATCTTTCTTTGGAACTTATGAGTTCTACGGTTCCCTTAGCACAGTGTATATACTGCCTTTGCCTCTCTTAACCATGACATACCAAGGATCACATCTATAGTGCTCTCTTCTAACACTATAGGGGTAGCTCATCTGGGTTAGAAACACAGGGCAAGAAAGGAAGAATTGTAGACAAGGCGAGTAATTATGAGCAATGTTACCGCGGGGGATTTATTAGCTAAGTAGATTAGTGTGTCACCCACTAAAGTTAATTCATTACCTTATGGTGGTACATGCTAAGATGCCCGTCTATACTATTTCAATCAATCAAAGAAGCAAATCAGGCATTGATCATCAGAACAATCAACCAATATTTTTAATAGAGAAAATAATTTTAATTTCATCTTAGGTTCCCTATCTCTGAAAAAGTTCATAGTTGTAGGGTTCCAAGGTGTGAAATCCATCTTGTCTTAGAGTAGTAAAGGTAAGAATAATCAGAGTAGAATAGCAAAAGGTGAGACATGATCAAGATAAGATAAGTATAGAATGAATCAGAGTAAGGTAAGTAGGTAAGGGTTATGTTCATTTCTATCTAGGTCTCGTCCTACAGTCAACATTTCCTCTGATACCACTTTTGTCACACCCGGTTTTAAGGGACAAAGCCGGGTGCATCTCATACATGCGCCAGGAAGACAACATATATAATAACAGAGTGTATAGAGATAAATGTCACAATAATCAGAGTATTTAATACATAGCAGAAGTCTTACAAAATAAAAGATAAATATACAAGGATTGAACTAAAATCCATCCTTGGCGCCGGAAAGTCAACTGGGAGACGACGACCTAGACCTCTCACGAACACAGCCCAACATCCACCATGCGCCATCCAGTGGTACCTATCCTTGACCTGTGGGGGGTTTGAGACAGCAAGGGTGAGCTCACACATGTTCATCGCTCAACAAGTTGTGGGGAATATTGTGACATGAACTCACCAAAGGTGGGAGATCATGTGAAGTGTAAGGCTTACCAAAGAGAATGGTTAAAGCTGAGCATTGCTTTTATAAGTTGGTCAAAATTTTATTAGCAATTACTAAGTGCAAGTGAATACCAAACCATAATAAAAATAATAGAACAAAATTAATAATAAACCCATGCAAATGCAAATGACAAATTGAGTTTAGGTTCCATAATTTAATCATCGGAGAGTCCTGGGCTGCTCATGACCGTGAGCTTGGCTAGTATGCCAGTTTTACACTCTGCAGAGGTTGTACCCTTTACCCACAAGTAGTGTTTCCCATGTTGCCAGGGTTAGCTAGGCCCTTAGACACTACCGAGGTGAATGACTAGGGATCCACTACGAGGCATTTACAAAGTTCCACTAGCTTCCGAAAACTCGCTACAGTTTATGGGAAGAGCACTTGCAAGAATCCCTCGTCTGACCGCCATCGCAGCAAATCAACCCGAGAACCTCCTTGCATGCAACTCCCCTACTGCCCTTGCCCCTTTTAGGTAAGGTAGTCTTCCACTAGCTTTCCTAATTAGTTAGCCAAGGGGTCCTATTCCTCCCTTGTGGTGGCACGTGTTTCTCAAGTTAAGCTCCATGTTCTAATTAACAATAATATAATGATCTTAACATGAACATAAATAGAATAATAAAATAACTGGAACATGGATATAATGAAATATTAACCCAAAACCATATAAAGCAATAGCATAACTACCCATATGATTCAGGGGTAAACAAGGTAAAATGGATAAACAGACTAGGGTGACCTATTGGGTCCCATCAAAATTAAACCTATGCATGGTAAATGATTGTAAAGAACATTATTGGGTAATAAAAGTGAATCAAGGGCACAACTTGCCTGGTACTTGAGATTCCAATTACCAGGGTAATTCTTCATATCCTCGAAACCCCGCGCTAGTCGTAGCAATACAAACAAACATGGTATAGACAAAATTAACATCACACCAAACATAAGAACATACTAATTAATAATGATCTGCACGTTGCTACGAGATCGCGAGATCGAGAACTACTAGGATCGGAGTCAATTAAGGAGTTATGATTTTATAAAAGATTTGTGTGGTTAAAATATTAAACTATATTATAAATTGGTCAGCATAGGTTATATGAGAGGTTACTCTCTAAATAATTATCTCAACTTTAATCTAAGTTATAAGTTGACCATAGATCATATTCTAGTAGTCTATAATGATAAGCAGTTTAACCAGACTAACCATCATCAGTTAAATATAGATCTATTTATAAAATAATGATACATGGTATAATAAATGTTGTTGCTGTGTGCCAAATACTTATATGAAACTAACGCAATTGAAATGAGTCAAATCGGAATTAAAATGAAAGAGTTATGAATTTCTGAAGGTTTTATGTATTTGACACAATATTAATTAAGAGATAAATTTTAAAGTGGCTTTCATGTCAAATCAGTGGCACTAGATGATAAACAAAAATCTTACAAAATTATAGAAACTGGAATGGTTGAATTTGGACTCCATATGAATTTTCTATGAATTGAATAAGTTTCTGTAATTATTTATATATTCACAAATCAATTTATAAATAGTTTTCTCTGATTTACCTAGTCCTCGGACTGTGCCTCAAATACCCGAGAAGACAGGGACTAATCTATAAAAATTCCTGAGACTCATACACCAGCAGCCAGTACTGCGGGTTGATACTTAGATACTTTGGGGGCTCTTTTACAACATGCGCAATCCGAAGGGGTATCCTAGAATCTGTCCCGTCCGATCCGAGATGGACGGAACCGATTAGACTTCTACTCAAAACAAACCAGTATCACACAGGCGCCCTCGGATCTGAATCCAGCGGTCCACGATCGATCTCGCGAAGGGGTAAGCCTAATTCTAATATCCACCGCTCACTCACAATCTGACGGCGTGCCTATGTTCTTCCACAACGCAGCGCCTGGACCCAGCGGCCAGCGTGTCCCGACGCGTCTGCAACCCCCGGCCACCTCCCTGGCGGCGCGAATACCAGGAGCAACGCCCGGCTTAACCGACCGTGCCCATGGCGGACGCACCATTGCTCGCCGCCGATCTCCACCAAAGCATGGTGATTCCTAGGCCCCGACCGCACCTTACCCCTACCTCGCTGTCAGCGCGCACGAAAATTGCGATAGCGCCATTATAGCCCGTCGTGAGCTTGCCCAGTGGCCTCTACCGTCTAACGCCGACGTAGAGATTAACTCGAACTAATTCGTGAGGTCTTACCCAGGAATAATGGCGCGGAGGTCTTTGGCCACGGCACGAGGTGGATTGTGTCGATGCAGCCCATGGGACACGACGGCTCCATGGTTACCGGAGTGCTCGGGTGAGCCATCCTGTATTCTATGGTCCTCATGCACACACCAAGACGCCATGAATACTCTTCTTGTACTGCGGTGAAGCCTTTAGCGCGGATTCCGATGGTCGAGCGCCGGTGTAGAGGAACCCCGATGCGGCGGCCACCATGACTCCCAATCATGGAGGCAAACCCCAGACTCATGGTTGGTCATCCCCCGCACCGGACTAATGGCAACACATACCTCGCCATGGCAAAATTCCTAGGACGATTCTCAGAAACTGGACGACACACGCGGCATCTATGGCAGTGAGCTCCATCACTCTGTTATCTCCCCTGGCGAAGCTCCGATGATCCCCACGCCGAGCACGAGTCAGCAGCGAGACCACACGTGTGCCGGCGACGCCCAGAGCAATACCACGAGGATGGAACGGCTACACAGAGAAAGTTCACCGGTGGCGGCTCCAGGTGGTTCCTTGCCTCTCTCTCTCTCTTATCTCTCGCGTTCCCCGGTGGCCCTAGTTCCTGCGTACGGATGGCGCGCGCGACTTGCTAACAGGGGGCGGTCCAGGTTTTTATGGCCCCCCACCGAGCGAGGAATAGGTTCCGTCGAGGAAAGAACGGCCTCGGCAAGCTCTCAGGCGCTATCCGAGGCGAGGGATACAGACCTGACGCAACCACCCTGGGAAGAAGGAGGACCCGGCCTGTATGCACATGCGGCATCTTCTGCCAAACGGCCCCACATGGCAGCGGCGCAAGGCAACCGGGCCCACGAATCAGCGCCTAGAGGAGAGCCGCGCGCGCACAGGAGAGTGGTCCGTGGGATGGGCCAAAATGTGATCGCGACGGCCCATCCGGATTCCTATTCCTTCTCTTTTATTTTATTTTCTATTTTCCATTTTATATTTCAATCCCAAAATTCAAATGGTATTTTGGTTTTAAATTCCAACTTTAGGTAAGATGTGCATTCAAAAACCAAGAATGATGCAATATATATTTATAGTAAATTCCTTACTCATTCTCCTACACAAATGTTGTAATTACGCAAAACACACATGTTATTCGCTTAGGAAAAACATTATTTTGAATAAGTAGTTGTATTACAAGTATATTCAAAAGTTCATATTTCTTTGTTTTGATAGAAAATATTTTCCACTATCTAATCTTTATTACAATACACTTTAACTAACATTTTTTTAGTATGACCCCTTTATATTAGAAAGGGTGAATTCCAAAGTTTAATTATTCTTAAAGGGCATCTTATTGAAATATTTTTTTATCCCAAAATCAGGATTGAACTTTTAGGGTGTTACACACATGAACTTATGCATCATGCTGGAATTTTATTGTTTGTGCATAAAGCTCAAACTTACAATTAAAACAAATTTAACTCGGAATTCAAAATTTAGTTATGATAAAGAAAGGAGTAGAAGAGTGGGAAAATAATAATAAAAATAATAGATAAGTAATATTATTGCAAGCAGTAGAAATATTATTTACATTGGAATTTGTTTGATATTGGGGATCTGGAATTCAAAACAGGAATTTGAATTTAGTTGAATACTTGAATTTAGAAATAGAAAAGAAAATGGAAAAAGGGGAACCAGATCTCGGTTGGGCCAAATTTTCACATCGTGGCCCAGCAGCCCCCAACCTCGGCCCATGCACTCCGCCTGGCCTGGCCATCTGCGCCGACATTAGGGGCCCGCTGGTCAGTCACACCTCCGTGCAAGCGCCGCGTGACACTGATGGTTGTGGCCCGTAAGCTCGTTTGCTACGCTAACCATTTCTTTAGCACGTGGGCCTAGGCTAGCAACGCTCGTTACACCGGCATGTGGGGCCGGCCACTTAGGTGCGTCAACCACCTCGCATGGGGCGCGGCCTAGAGCGGACCTGCCGGATTCTACGGACCCGCCACTGGCCAAGCTCTACCGTGGTATATAACCCTATCAAGCCTCGCCTCCTTCTCAACCACCCTACGCGCCACCAGAGGAACCACGGCGTAGAGAGAGAAAGGGAGTACAGCGAGCGAGAGAGAGAGTTTCACTGCCGGAGCTTCATACGTCGAAAACGACGAGGGGGGATGACTGGTCCGCGTCGCGCGTCATCGGCGCTCTACATGATCCTGTGCTTCTAGGGCGTCGCGTTGGTGGGCAGTGGGAGCCATTCCGTCAGGCGAAGTTCACCATCAACAAGGCATCACCACCACAAGATTGCTTCTCTTTTTGTGGGTAGTGGATTCGATGCCGAGGATCCCGGTGAGAATCCTTTCCCTAGATTCACCATCACTGCCGTAGAGAGTAGCACCGTTTGCATCAAAGCTTGGGTAGGGAATCGGAAATCTCACTTTCATTGGCCATGGCGCTGTCATGCTGGGTAGTGCCGCCGTCATTGCTAGCTGTATGGAAGACGAGACTCCATCCACCATTGATCCGGTGATCAACGGTAGCGATCAGATAGGGGATGGGGCTTAGGCACTCTAGTTGGATGGCGTTGGATCCATAACCAATGCTCCGGATTAGATCGTGACCTCGTAGAATTGAAATCATACAACGATTGTGGTGACTTACCGGTTCGGCTTGTGGGGTGATCTAATTTGAGCCACACGTCTTCAGTCCTATGGTCGGAACCATATACCGATTCCTTTGAGATGACGATTTAATTGTGGTGGCCAAATCTTGTCGGTCGGCCAGAAACCGCCCATACCCTTTCGTCGTGGCATGTTTGCAGAAGAGTCCCTAATGTTTTAGTAAATATATCCGCTGTCTCCACGCGTTCTGAGGTTATTACTATTCAGTCCAAATAATTATGGTCCGGCCCTGAACTTTTCGGAATTTGCAACCGCAGTCCAACGTGAGCTCTGGTTTAATAGATTAAGCCAGACAATGACTTTTAAGTATTAAAATAATCTCAGAATCTTAATTAATTCATAAGTAATTCATTTTTGCTCCTTTTTGATCCATTCCAATTGCATTAATTTTGTATTAATATTGTTTGTCACTTGGTAACTCTGTTTTATCATGAAACATAGACTAAAATTATCCACTTAATTTATTCTATATCAAACCTGTAGAAACTTTGGGAAATCATAACTCACTAACCGTAACTCCGAATTTAGTGGTTCTTGAGCCTACGATCTCATTGCGATGCATAAAATATTATTATGCATTATGTTCTCATGTTTGGTGTGATGTTAATTTCTCCTATACCATTTTTGTTTGTATTGTTGCGAGTAGACAGGCAAGTGACTGAGGGGACCTAGAGGCTCGGCAGGTGGAAAATACTGAGCAGGAGCTCGTTGAAGGCAAGTTGTGCCCTTGATCACTTCTATTTACCCAATAATGTTCCTATCAATAATTATGATCTGCATAGGTTGATTTTGATGGGACCCAATAGGTCACCCTAGTTTGGCTATCTTTATACCTTGTTACCACTGAACTTTTGGGTAGTACCTGCTATTGCTTTAGGTGGTTTTGGGTGTTAAGATACACATTATTCATGATCATGTTTTATTACAAATGTGTTATTTACTATTCATGACAAGATCATTATGTTAATTGGAACATGGAGAACCACCGGGAAAACAGTGCTACCACAAGGGTGGTATGGGACGCCCTTGGCTGACTAATTAGGAAAGCTAGTGGAGGACTACCTTACCCGAAAGGGGCAAGGGCAGTAGGGGAGTGGTCGGTATAGGGAGGTTCTCGGGTTGATTTTGCTGCGATGGCTTTTCAGACAGGGGATTCCTATGTTGTGCTCCCTAGAACTGTAGCGGGTTTTCTGAAGCTAGTGGAACTTTGTAGAGGCCTCGTAGTGTTAGCCTGCCTCGCTTCCTTGGTATAGGTGTATGGGATTCATGACCCCGTGGCAGATGGGTAACACAACTTGAGGGTAAATATGTGCAACCTCTGCAGAGTGTAAAACTTGTATATCAGCCGTGCTCACGGTCATGAGTGGCTTGGACCCTCACATGAGTAACTTATAGAATTAAATTTAATTGGTCATTTGAATCGCATTGTGGTTTAATATTAATTTTGATCTATTATTACTATGGTTTGGTATAAACTTACATTTAGTAACTGCTAATAAAATTTGACCAACTTATTAAAAGCAATGCTCAGCTTCAACCATTATTTGTTGATCAGTCTTACACTTCACATGAACTCCCACCTTTGGTGAGTTCATGCACATTATTCCCCACAACTTGTTGAGCTATGATCTTTTGTGAGCTCACCCTTGCGATATATAACCCCCCCCCCCACAAACGAAGAACAGGTGGTCCAAGAGGAGGTCTACAACGAGGAGTATGAGCTAATCTAGGTGGCGTCTGCCAGTCAGCTTTATGGCACCAAGGAATAATTATTAGTTCGCTTTATTGTTATCATTTATTTTTGTAAGACTCTTCTGCTATGTAATACTAATATTTGTGACATTTATCTCTATACACATGGTCATTATATGTGTTGTTCTTCTTTGGCGCACATACGAGACGCACCTGGCTTTATCCCTTAAATCCGGGTGTGACATAAGTGGTATCAGAGGAAATGTTGACTGTAAGACAAAACCTAGATAGAACTGGACAAAATCCTTACCTACTTACCTTACTCTAATTCTTTTTATACTTTTCTTGATCTAGTCTCACCTTTGGCTGTTCTACTCTGACTACTCTTACCTTTTCTACTCTAGAAAGACAAGAAGGATTTCACACCTTAGAATCCTACTTCTACATACTCCCTTAAGAGATATGAGACCTAAGACAAATATATATATATATATATATATATATTTCTATCTAAAGTGTTTGGATGTTTGTTCTGGTGATAAATGCTTTATTTGCTTCTTTGATTGACTGAAATAGTATAGCAGGGCATGCTAGCATATATCACCATAAGGTAATGTATTAGAATTAGTAGGTGACACACTAATTTACGGAGCTATTGAAACCCCAAAAGATCATGTCTCGTAATTACTCGTCTTATCTGCACTTCTATCTTACCATGTGTTTCTAACCAAGATGGTCAATACTAGGAAGGGAGGCGGTATCGATCTACCTGCCAACGACCGTTGCAGGAGGATTGTTAACCAACCGCAACTAGAGATGAATCCTCCACCAAACCCTCCACCGACTAGGACAGATCCAGTAGCTACCGCTCAGATACAGCTGTTGCAACATATGGCAAATACTATGACGGAAATGCAAGCTCAGATGCGGCAAGAACGTCAGGAGATGCACCAGGAGCGGTAGGAAATGCGATAGGAGATGAGACAAGAACGACTGAAACGGCAACAACAACCACCACTACCTCCACCACCACTACCAGCTCCACCCCAGGACAAGCACCGAGAATTCATGAGTCATAAGCCACCTACATTCTCCAGCTCTCCAGATCCTCTACATGCTGATGATTGGCTGAAGTCGGTGGAGAAGATGCTTGTTGGGGGCCTTCGTCTTCTGAAGGTCCTTAAAAACATGATTTAACAATGTTTTCGGAGTTGTAATACATGAACAGGTACCTTTGGATTCGAATCAGAACCACAGTGGGAGAAGCACGAATAATACAAAGATTGATGCAGCGCCGAAGCTACGCGCAAGGGAGCTTCGACATGACAGCAGGAAAGGGAACCGACTTAAAGGGGAAAAGGCTATTTAGACCCCGATGAGTTACCTTATAGTCATTAGCAAATGTAAAGGGCATGAATGTAATTTTACGTGGGCTGCATCCCATGCCTATAAATAGGTGAACAGTACCCCCGTACTGTTCACGCTGACTTGGCATTTGCTTTTGCATTACGCTCGCACCTTTGCTGCCTATCAAGTCGAAGGTACCAAATGTAATTCAATATTGTTTTTATTTTTTCATGATAATATAATGGAGATGAACTTATAATTCTATATGATTGTTTATGTTATCTTTTGTATTTTACATGCATCTTCTATTACCATCTTACCTTCGATATTCGAAGGTATGTCCTTCATGACCTTCGTCTGAAGATCATTATATCCTAAGGGAAATAATGTTTCGAAGGATGAAGGACGTTAATATTTAACATTTTATGTTGCCTTGTTCTTGATTCATAGCATTTGAGAACAAGTCACCAACATTGGCGCCCACCTCCGGTGAATCCTTTTCGACCACCTTCGGCAAGCACTGACCTTCGTCATGCCACCAAAGAAAGCTTCAATGATAGGGGCTGCCGCTCTGCAGCCACTGGACCCAAACCAGGAGACCCTTTCTCTTCGAGAGGCCCGAAGCCAGAAGAGGAAGGCCACTAGTCCAACACTTTAGGAGGAGGAGTTGGACCAAGAAATCAGAAACATGGAGATGCTTCATCAGCAAGTACAAAGGAAGAAGGAGAAGATGGCTCGACTAGCCAATCTTTAAAGGCAGATTGATGAAGCCACTAAAGAAGAACACCATCTTGCCCAAGACGAACAAGAGCGAAGGCCCCAACATAGGGAGCTTCACCAAGAAGGCTTCTTCAATGAGGATGGATGGTATGATGATTTTAATCATGATACCTTTACATTTGACGATGTTTCTCCCTTGGCAGCAGAACTACAAGCTATCACATGGCCTCCATCATACAAGCCACCTCAGCTCCCCATGTATGATGGACATTCATATCCGAAGTAGTTTCTGATGAGTTATGAAGCAACTATATCTTCATATGGAGGCAATGCAGCTGTCGTGGCCAAGTCCTTCGTCATGGCAGTTAAAAATGTGGCCCAAACGTGGTATTCTTCTCTTCGGCCAGGAACTATTACTTCATGGCAGAAGCTTAAGGATATGCTGGTGACAAGTTTCCAGGTCTTTCAGACGAAGCCAGTCACAGCTCAGGCTCTCTTTCAATGTACACAAGATCATGAGGAGTATCTTCAAGCATACGTCCAAATGTTCTTGCGCCTGAGAGCACAAGCGCCTACAGTGCCCAATGAAATTGTCATTGAGGCCATGATTAAGGGGCTTCGTCCAGGACCTACTTCCTAGTATTTTGCTAGAAAGCCTCCACAGACTTTGGAGAAGCTGCTTCAAAAGATGGATGAATACATTCGGGCTGACAATGACTTTCGCCAAAGAAGAGAGGAAGCCTACAGGTTCTCTGAGATGACCAGGGGCTTCGGAGGAAGAATCCACCCAAGACATGTCAGATCAATTCACTCCACCCAGAATGACGACAGACGAAGTCAACAACAGAGGCCATAGTATTCCTCGCACGCTTCGGGGCAGCAACAAAGCTCTTTCCGACCGCCAGCTCCAAGAGGCAGAGGTGCCAGGGGCTTCGGAGGAAGGTTTGGGGATCAGCCTAGAAAAATTTATTGCTTATTCTGTGGTGAGGACAAGGGCCATACTACAAGGATGTGCCATGTCACCATTCAGAAACAAAAGGAAATAGCAGAAGCCGCAGCTCAGCAGAACTAGCCGAAGCAGGTCATGCATACTGCTTCGTATCACTCACCCTACATACCAGAGTATGTGGGTAACCATCCTGCAGCGTCTGTTGCTTCGGCTAGTCAGCCACAGACATCTTGGCCACAGCCTCCACCTCCGCCACCACTACAGCCTGTGTATTCGCGAGGCCAGCAGCCAGAAGGGAGCCAACAGACCCATCAACAGCGAGATTTCAGGGAGGAGTCCGAAGCTCGCACAGTTAACAGTACTGTGCCAGAATCGAAGCATATCTATTGAGAGATATCATACCCCTGAAACAGTTTTTACATTCATTGTCATTTTCTTTTTTAATAAGGAACAATTATTGAAAACCTAGTTCTCTTATCATTTTCAATTTCCTGTAATAGCTTCATTCTTGTCATAGTGAAATATATCTTCTCCATAGACTCACGAAGTCCAAAAAGTCGTTGAAGCACAAAAGTAGTTCCTAAGGGAACGCAGGGCTAAAAATCACATTACAAGTATCACCGAAGCTACAAAAGGCGTTCTAAGGAACGCAACGTAAGTTTGCCGAAGATACAAAAAGTCGTTCCTAAGGGAGCGCAGTGTAAGTTTTCTGCTCAAAAGTCGTTCCAAAGGGAATGCAGAGCCAAATACCGCCGAAATATAAGGCGAAGCATGAAAAGTCAACGCGAATACTGCCGAAATAGAAGGCGAAGAAGTTCAAAAGACGTTCCTAAGGGAATGCATAACTTACAGCGAAAAGTCAGCGCTGATACACCGAAAAATAAGCGGTGTAGCCGAAAAATAAGCGGCAAAGAGATTGTGTATTCCACTATGGGGGTGTGAGTGTGTGTCTTCGGCATAAATATCATTTTGCATAACATAACATCATCACATTATTTCGCATAACATAACATCATACATCATATTACATCAATGGCACAAGAAGGGGATACAATGTTGACCTTCGGAGAATGCTTCGAAAAAAATGAAATTGTGCTAAGGCACAAAATAAGTTTTGAAAAATTACAGCTTCATCAGCTCTGATGTGGAGGAACAAATCTATTGTTGACGAAGCATTAATGTTTTTGCGACGCTTGGAGGATTTTTTACGAAGCATAGAAGCTCTTCTTTACGAAGCATGAAAAGAAGGGAAGGTGTTTTTTCGCCAAAGGCTCAAAAACTGTATGTACATAAAAGTTTCATGCATCGTAAAGAAATGAATTGCAATATTACATTTAAAACCTACGAGCACCGATGTAATACTCAAAATTGTATACAAAGAAAGATCTCGTCATGTCATGTGCCATATTTGCATCATAAAAAGAGCACACATATAATTGAGATTGATTTATTTAAAACCAATGATATTAAAATAAAGAGAAAGTGCATCATATTGGATTTTTGTTTGTGCATCTAAAACAATAATAATACGAATAAAAATAAGATAGTAATGAGTTGAGAATTTGAAGTTAACCCAAAAGTACAATTTTGTAAATAAGGATTTAACCCTAAATTTAAATTCGGATTTGAAAATAAGAAAGAGAGAAACATTCTAAAATACAAAACAAAAACTTATAAAATTCAAACTATGTTCAAACTGAACATTTAAGGTGAAGATAAATGTGCCATAAAAACTTAAATTGGAATTGGGTCCTTGGAATTGGAATTTAAAACTAAAAAAAAAGAAAAATAAAAAAAAAAGATTAAACCCCGCGGTTGGGCCAAACTCCCTCCTCCTCGGCCCAGGTGTTTTCCCACCCCGCTGTAGCCCATCTCCTCTCCCTCCTTGCTTTCCTCTATAGTCCATGCCATGTGGGTCCCGCCAGGAAGCCGCATGGCATTAGGCTGGCATGGCCTGAACCGCTGATGGGTAGGCCCGCTATGTCGGATTCGTCCCGTCCGTGGAGATCCTGGCGAACACGCGATTCCCTGGCCGATTTTCGCGGCGTCTTCACCGGACCTCCGCTCGGCCGCCGTGGATGGCGCAACCGACCCTCTCAGCTCGGACTCGCCCCGCCCCTATATAACCCGGCTGCTCTAAGCTCCCTTATCCATCTCGACGAGTCACCAAGTGAACCGTAGAAGAGAGAATGCTCGCTGCCATGGTTGACCTCTGTGCGCGTCGTCGACGAGGCCTTAGTGTCAACTCTGGGTACTTCGCCTCAACACCAGGGGCGCTCCCGTGGCCAATTCAGGGAGGTACAACAGTCGTGGCGACCCCAATTACTCGCCGGAGCTCGGCGGATGTCTCTGGATCGCATCATGCCGTGGATAGGGTCTCCGCGCTGTTCCAACCATCGGTAAGATACCACTGTTAGCTTCGCTTTACTCGACTCTTTGCATTGCTCTAAACCACATGCGTGATAGCTCTGGGAGTCGTCGAATTGGCTGTCTCCGGCGTACTCCCCGGTGTGTGCTCTGGCGGCGCCACCGTAGACCGATGGGGAATTGGGGGAAACGCCACAGCCGTTAGATGTGATCTGTGCGGTGGAGATGGGTTGGACCGTACTAATTCGCGGACGGCGATTTCGAGTCGTCCGATCCGGATCTTGCGGGCGCAACTGACTCTGGGCGATTTTGAATCTGAGCCATCCATCCAGGATCCAATGATCATGGCTACATACCGATTCGAGTTAAAACTATTCTAATCCGGGGCATCCATTTCTGATCGGACGGCTCTGAATCAACGATACCCCTTCGCCCTGGCTTTCTTTCTAAAGAGCCCCTCTGTTTTCCTAGATTCAACCCGCAGTCCACTCGGGTGTTCCCCTGAGTCTGGGGAATTCTTACCCGAGACCCCCTGCACTTCCCAGAAATCTGCGCCCAGTCCAGATAATTAAAAAAACCAGGAAAATCATTTAGAAAATAGTTTTTAGTACATATTTAAATGCAGAAACTGGTTTAAATTGTAGAAAATTCATATGAACTCCAAATTGAACCATTCCAGTTCCTAAAGTTTTGTAATTTTATTCTCTATCATTTGGTGTCACTGTTTAGACATGAACTCAGTTAGAAAATTAATTTCTCGTCTAATCCTATTTTAATTACATTAAACCTTAGGAAATTCATAACTTGAATTCTATAACTCCAAATTTAGTGATTGCAGATCCTATGATTTCATTTCAATATGTAGATTATTAATATGTGTTTTGCATATATGTTTGGTGTAATGTTAATTTTGCCTATACACTGTTTGTTTGTATTACTACGTTTAGCAGTGAGGATACGTATCACCTGAAGATCATCCTGGTACCTGGAATCTCAAGTCCCAGGCAAGTTGTGCCCTTGATCACTTCTTTTTACCCACTCATGTTCTAATTAATCATAATGATCTGCATAGGTTAATTTTGATGGGACCCAATAGGTTACCCTAGTTTGTCTATCTTTATACCATGTTTACCACTGAACTTTTTTTGGGTAGTACTTGCTAGTGCTTTATGTGGTTTTGGGTATGAAGGTACATTATTCATGATCACACTTTTATTATATGTTTATTATTACTGTTCATGATAAGATCATTATGTTAATTGGAACATGGAGAACCACCCGGGAAAACAGTGCTACCACAAGGGAGGAATGGGACCCCTTGGCTGATTAATTAGGAAAGCTAGTGGAAGACTACCTTACCCGAAAGGGGCAAGGGCAGTAGGGGAGTGGTCAGTGTAGGGAGGTCCTCGGGAGGATTTTGCTGCGATGGCGGTCCTGCAAGGGATTCCTGCATTGGAACTTCCTATAAACTGTAGCGGGTTTTCTGAAGCTAGTGGAACTTTGTAAAGGCCTCGTAGTGTTACCCTGCCTCGCCTCCTCGGTAGAGGTGTATGGGAAGTCGCGATCCCTTGGCAGATGGGTAACATGACTTGTGGGTAAAGATGCGCAACCTCTGCAGAGTGTAAAACTGGTATACTAGCCGTGCTCACGGTCATGAGCAGCTCGGACCCTCACATGATTAATTTATGGAACTAAATTCAATTTGTCATATGCATTGCATCGCAGGTGATGTTGTTACTTTTGTTCAACTATTTAATTGGGTTGATATTTACTTATACTTAGTAACTGCTAATAAAATTTTGACCAACTTTAAAAGCAATGCTCAGCTCTAACCATCCTCTTTGGTAAGCCTTACACTTCACATGAGCTCCCACCTTTGGCGAGTTCATACACATTATTCCCCACAACTTGTTGAGCGATGAACGTATGTGAGCTCACTCTTGCTGTCTCACACCCCCACAGGTCACGAACAGGTACCGCAAGATGAGGCGCTTGAAGGATGCTGTGATGTGTTCGTGAGAGATCTAGGCCGTCGTCTCCCAGTCAACTTTTGGTTGCTGGACCGTTGTCTCCTTATAATGTAATTATTTTTTTTGTACCTGTTATGTAGTAAAGATGTGACATTCGATCCTGTGCCATGATTCATCATATGTGTGAGACTTGGTCCCAGCACACCTGCTGATTATGTTCGCGCCCGGGTCTTGGTGCCCCTAAAACCCGGGTGTGACAGAAGTGGTATCAGAGGAATGTTGACTGTAGGACGAAACCTAGATAGAACTGGACAACCATTGTCTACTTACCTTTGCTACTCTGATTCTTATCTAAACTTTTCTTAATCTTTTCTCATCTATTTCCGCTTTACTCTGATTATTCTTACCTTTTCTTTCTAAAGACAAATGTGGATTTCACACTTTGAAATCCCGTGCCTAAAGTGACCTTTAGGAATAGGAGACCTAATCTTAGGAACAAAAACAAAACTATTTTTGTGGTTATCTATGCACTTGAATGTTTGTTCTTATGATACTTGTCTGATTTGAATCTTTGATTGATTGTGAGGAGTTGTGGAGTAATGTCCACAATTACATCTGCATACGCATATAGGCATAAATAGAATTCATAAGATAACTAAACAACTTAGATTATCCTCCATAAAAGTGTAACTATTCCATATAGATCCATCTTATCTTAAAATTATTCTCTTATCTTAATAGATTCATCTTATCTTGGAGGATTCATCTTATCCTAACCACTTTACTTATCCTATCCTAATAGATCTAACTGACCTCATATCTTAACCGATATAATCTAGATCCCATCTAGTCTAATATTATCCAATCTAAAGTGAGTTATTAACAGGATAGTTAATCTGGTGATATGGGTTAGACACTGCTTCAACAAACATAACCTAACCTAAATTAATGTCATATGCCAACTTGTCCGTAAACAACAATATAACCTACATCACAGGCTGCCTAGTCCATTTGCTCAAAAAGCAAAATACAACTCTATTCAAACCTACCTACCTCGTGTACCCCGACAATCCTAACTATATGTCCTTAACTCGGATGGCAACTCGAAGAAGAAAGACCAAAGAAGACCAACCACGTCAAAGAAGGATAAGCATCAACTCAAGACTACAAAGATCAAGTTGAAACGCCAGCAGAATCAAGATCCACAATCTTGGATGGAGTCTTTCCTTACCCTACTCTTTCTTACCCAAATCTATCTACGCTTTAAAGACACCTTTTATCCTGCATAGTAGATGGCTTGATACCCAGACTTTCCTAATCCTTTTGGTATTAAAACCAATTAGAAACTAGAACTGCAAACAATTCTTTTTGCATCCCCTTTTCTTACAAATCTCGAGGACGAGATTATTTTTAAGGGGGGTAGGATTTGTAATACTCAAAATTGTATACAAAGAAAGATCTCCTCATGTCATGTGCCATATTTGCATCATAAAAAGAGCACACATATAATTGAGATTGATTTATTTAAAACCAATGATATTAAAATAAAGAGAAAGTGCATCATATTGGATTTTTGTTTGTGCATCTAAAACAATAATAATACGAATAAAAATAAGATAGTAATGAGTTGAGAATTTGAAGTTAACCCAAAAGTACAATTTTGTAAATAAGGATTTAACCCTAAATTTAAATTCGGATTTGAAAATAAGAAAGAGAGAAACATTCTAAAATACAAAACAAAAACTTATAAAATTCAAACTATGTTCAAACTGAACATTTAAGGTGAAGATAAATGTGCCATAAAAACTTAAATTGGAATTGGGTCCTTGGAATTGGAATTTAAAACTAAAAAAAAAGAAAAATAAAAAAAAAAGATTAAACCCCGCGGTTGGGCCAAACTCCCTCCTCCTCGGCCCAGGTGTTTTCCCACCCCGCTGTAGCCCATCTCCTCTCCCTCCTTGCTTTCCTCTATAGTCCATGCCATGTGGGTCCCGCCAGGAAGCCGCATGGCATTAGGCTGGCATGGCCTGAACCGCTGATGGGTAGGCCCGCTATGTCGGATTCGTCCCGTCCGTGGAGATCCTGGCGAACACGCGATTCCCTAGCCGATTTTCGCGGCGTCTTCACCGGACCTCCGCTCGGCCGCCGTGGATGGCGCAACCGACCCTCTCAGCTCGGACTCGCCCCGCCCCTATATAACCCGGCTGCTCTAAGCTCCCTTATCCATCTCGACGAGTCACCAAGTGAACCGTAGAAGAGAGAATGCTCGCTGCCATGGTTGACCTCTGTGCGCGTCGTCGACGAGGCCTTAGTGTCAACTCTGGGTACTTCGCCTCAACACCAGGGGCGCTCCCGTGGCCAATTCAGGGAGGTACAACAGTCGTGGCGACCCCAATTACTCGCCGGAGCTCGGCGGATGTCTCTGGATCGCATCATGCCGTGGATAGGGTCTCCGCGCTGTTCCAACCATCGGTAAGATACCACTGTTAGCTTCGCTTTACTCGACTCTTTGCATTGCTCTAAACCACATGCGTGATAGCTCTGGGAGTCGTCGAATTGGCTGTCTCCGGCGTACTCCCCGGCGTGTGCTCTGGCGGCGCCACCGTAGACCGATGGGGAATTGGGGGAAACGCCACAGCCGTTAGATGTGATCTGTGCGGTGGAGATGGGTTGGACCGTACTAATTCGCGGACGGCGATTTCGAGTCGTCCGATCCGGATCTGGCGGGCGCAACTGACTCTGGGCGATTTTGAATCTGAGCCATCCATCCGGGATCCAATGATCATGGCTACATACCGATTCGAGTTAAAACTATTCTAATCCGGGGCATCCATTTCTGATCGGACGGCTCTGAATCAACGATACCCCTTCGCCCTGGCTTTCTTTCTAAAGAGCCCCTCTGTTTTCCTAGATTCAACCCGCAGTCCACTCGGGTGTTCCCCTGAGTCTGGGGAATTCTTACCCGAGACCCCCTGCACTTCCCAGAAATCTGCGCCCAGTCCAGATAATTAAAAAAACCAGGAAAATCATTTAGAAAATAGTTTTTAGTACATATTTAAATGCAGAAACTGGTTTAAATTGTAGAAAATTCATATGAACTCCAAATTGAACCATTCCAGTTCCTAAAGTTTTGTAATTTTATTCTCTATCATTTGGTGTCACTGTTTAGACATGAACTCAGTTAGAAAATTAATTTCTCGTCTAATCCTATTTTAATTACATTAAACCTTAGGAAATTCATAACTTGAATTCTATAACTCCAAATTTAGTGATTGCAGATCCTATGATTTCATTTCAATATGTAGATTATTAATATGTGTTTTGCATATATGTTTGGTGTAATGTTAATTTTGCCTATACACTGTTTGTTTGTATTACTACGTTTAGCAGTGAGGATACGTATCACCTGAAGATCATCCTGGTACCTGGAATCTCAAGTCCCAGGCAAGTTGTGCCCTTGATCACTTCTTTTTACCCACTCATGTTCTAATTAATCATAATGATCTGCATAGGTTAATTTTGATGGGACCCAATAGGTTACCCTAGTTTGTCTATCTTTATACCATGTTTACCACTGAACTTTTTTTGGGTAGTACTTGCTAGTGCTTTATGTGGTTTTGGGTATGAAGGTACATTATTCATGATCACACTTTTATTATATGTTTATTATTACTGTTCATGATAAGATCATTATGTTAATTGGAACATGGAGAACCACCCGGGAAAACAGTGCTACCACAAGGGAGGAATGGGACCCCTTGGCTGATTAATTAGGAAAGCTAGTGGAAGACTACCTTACCCGAAAGGGGCAAGGGCAGTAGGGGAGTGGTCAGTGTAGGGAGGTCCTCGGGAGGATTTTGCTGCGATGGCGGTCCTGCAAGGGATTCCTGCATTGGAACTTCCTATAAACTGTAGCGGGTTTTCTGAAGCTAGTGGAACTTTGTAAAGGCCTCGTAGTGTTACCCTGCCTCGCCTCCTCGGTAGAGGTGTATGGGAAGTCGCGATCCCTTGGCAGATGGGTAACATGACTTGTGGGTAAAGATGCGCAACCTCTGCAGAGTGTAAAACTGGTATACTAGCCGTGCTCACGGTCATGAGCAGCTCGGACCCTCACATGATTAATTTATGGAACTAAATTCAATTTGTCATATGCATTGCATCGCAGGTGATGTTGTTACTTTTGTTCAACTATTTAATTGGCTTGATATTTACTTATACTTAGTAACTGCTAATAAAATTTTGACCAACTTTAAAAGCAATGCTCAGCTCTAACCATCCTCTTTGGTAAGCCTTACACTTCACATGAGCTCCCACCTTTGGCGAGTTCATACACATTATTCCCCACAACTTGTTGAGCGATGAACGTATGTGAGCTCACTCTTGCTGTCTCACACCCCCACAGGTCACGAACAGGTACCGCAAGATGAGGCGCTTGAAGGATGTTGTGATGTGTTCGTGAGAGATCTAGGCCGTCGTCTCCCAGTCAACTTTTGGTTGCTGGACCGTTGTCTCCTTATAATGTAATTATTTATTTTGTACCTGTTATGTAGTAAAGATGTGACATTCGATCCTGTGCCATGATTCATCATATGTGTGAGACTTGGTCCCAGCACACCTGGTGATTATGTTCGCGCCCGGGTCTTGGTGCCCCTAAAACCCGGGTGTGACAACCGAATATTACAAGCATGTTCCAGCAAATGTTACATTAATATTCTAGCAATGTTTTTACAAATAGCTATTCTTCTTCCTTCAGGACTTCTTCTGCAACTTCAGTTAATAATTTCGTGACAACTTCGTCCACAATAGCTTCGGCCATATTAATAATTTCTACTGTCTTCTTTGTCTCTGGGTCGGCAAGTGGGTCGAAGGGCTCTAGGGGAGGAGATAGTTCAGCTGCAATAGAAGATATAAATTAGTTCGAAATCACAAAAATAAGCAATAAAGCTAAAAGCCATTAAGTAATACCTATCCGTTTTTCAAGTTCCGCAGCTTTTTCAGCTGCTTTTGTTGCTTCTCGAGCGTCATGAATGTCTTTTTCACTCTTTTTCATTATTTCATGCGCCATCCCTCGGCCGCCATTTTCCCAAATATCTGTGAAAAATTTTCCACCTATTAAGCTTGCTTCAGCCGAGGGGTCTTTCGTATCATTAATAGACGAAGCAGCTTCGGCCTGGGCCAAAGTTTTAACATGATTGCACCCTGCTTTCTCCAAAATAGCTGCAACTCCCCTTGCACCAGAGAACGCGTAGACGTCCCCGCGGTCGCTCAGAATTTCTTCAAAAGCTTCGGCTTCGCTGTTGATCCACTCAATTACGCCCTCAGGGTCGCCTCTTATGAAGTTGTCTTTGCTTGAGTATGCGCCCACGTTGGTGAAGCTAGTTTTTATCTTTTTGACGCATTCTACAGATTTTTCAAAACATCTTTCTTTCGATGAGCGAAGCTCTGTAACTGTTTTTTCAAAATAATTTTTCTAGTACTCATTGGCATCTTGGTCAGCTTCAGCAATAGCGCGTTTCAATTTGGCTTCGGCCAGTTGTTTTTGAAGGTTTTCAATCTCATTCCTTTGGATTTCAGATTGAGCCTTGAAGTTAGCTTCATCTCCCTTTACTTTGTCCACCAATGTAAGTAGAATTTTGTCTTTTTCCAAAGCTTCGTTCCTCAGCTTGATAACCTCTGTTCGAAGGTTGTTGAGAGCAATAGTTCTACTCTCGTCTTCGGCATTCTTTTGCGCCCTTAAGGCGTTGCTAAGTATTAAACCCTATATGAAAAAAATGAATGGGTTAATATAAGTGTCGGGGACCGTAATTAGGGGTACCCCCAAGGCTCCTAATCTCAGTTGGTAACCCCCATCAGTACAAAGCTGCAAAGGCCTGATGGACGCAATTCCGGTTAAGGCTCCGTCCACTCAAGGGACATGATCTCGCCTCGCCCGAGCCCAGCCTCGGGCAGGAACGGAAGACCAAGGCGGATTCACGCCTCGCCCGAGGGTCTCCTCAAGCAACGGGCGCACCTTCGACTCGCCCAAGGCCCGGCTCGGGCAGGCTTCATGAAGAAGTAACTTTGGCCAGATCGCCTCGCCAGCCGACCGGATCGCAGGAGCATTCAATGCAAGGATCGCCTGACACCTTATCCTGACGCGCGCTTTCCAGTCGACAAGGCCGAAGTGACCGCAGTCACTTCGCCCCTCCACTGGCTGACCTAACAGGAAAACAGCGCCGCCTGCGCTGCTCCGACTGCTGTGCCACCCGCCAGGGTGAGGCTGACAAGCAACCAAGTCCAGCCTCGGGCGCCATAGGAATCTTCGCCTCGCCCGACCCAGGGCTCGGACTCGACCTCAACTCGGACGACGATCTCCGCCTCGCCCGACCCCCAGGCTCGAACTCGACCTCGACTCGGACGACGATCTCTGCCTCGCCCGACCCCCGAGCTCGGACTCGACCTCGCCTCGGACGACGATCACCGCCTCGCCCGACCCCCGGGCTCGGACTCGACCTCGACTCTAGAAGAAGGTCTCCGCCTCGCCCGACCCCAGGGCTCGGACTCGACCTCGACCTCGGAGGAGTCACCACCTCGCTCGGGCCGACCACGCCACAAGGGGAGGCCATCATTACCCTACCCCTAGCTAGCCCAGGCTACGGGGAACAAGACCGGCGTCCCATCTGGCTCGCCCCGGTAAAACAAGTAATGATGGCACCCCACGTGCTCCATGACAACGGTGGTTCTCAGCCCCCTACAGAAGCAAGGATATGTCAGCAAGGATCCGACAGCCCCGACAGATGTGCTTCTATAGGGCTCAAGCGCTCCTCCGACGGCCATGACGCCACATGAACAGGGCTCCAACACCTCTCCGACAGCCACGTTGGCACGTACATAGGGCTCTAGCTCCTCTCTGCTAGACACGTTAGCACACTGCTACACCCCCCGTTGTACACCTGGGCCCTCTCCTTACGTCTATAAAAGGAAGGTCCAGGGCTCTCATACGAGGGAGGTGGCCGCACGGGAGAACGGGTAGCCTAACACCCCTCTCTCTCTCTCCCTCACGAACGCTTGTAACCCCCTACTGCAAGCGCATCCGCCCTGGGCGCAGGACAACATGAGGCCGCGGGTTTCCCCTCACTGTTTTCCCCCCTTGTGTCTCCGTCTCGCGCCGACCCATCTAGGCTAGGACACGCAGCGACAATTTACTCGTCGGTCCAGGGACCCCCAGGGTCGAAATGCCGACAATGAGAACAAAAGAATAATTCAAAATTCATAAACTTCCAAATACACAATTTTTGTACCTTCAGACTGTTATATGCAAGGCTATCCGCAAGATCGTCCTTTGTCATGGCGCAGAGGCCAGCTTCAAGCTTCGGGAACCCCATACTTCTGGCCATCTCCCGGCAGACAGATAATTCTTTGTTCTCTGGGAGGCGGTACAAGAAGTCATCTTCATGTGTGCCATTAAACAATAAGGCCCCTTTTGGGTACTTCAGTTCTCGGGCATAGTGTTTAGCTTCAAAAATTTCTTCTTCAGATAATCTTTTTCCCGAAGCGTGTTGAATAATATAATCAAGGACTTCGAAAGATGCTTCGGGAGTAGGTGCAACAGCTTTTTCAAGCAAAATCTGTTTTATAGCTTCTTCTCCCGCTGCCTTTTCCCCAGTTTCCGAGGATTTCTCCTTGACGGGCTCCGAAGGCCCTTCGGCATGCTTCGACTGCCTCATCAATTTCTACCTTCGGTTTCCGGAGGCCGAAGCGTGACCAGATGGGTCGCATAATGATTTCTTTAATATCTTCTCTTGCTTTCAAATCATTTTTCACATAAAACCACTCTTCCATCCAGGCCCCGGGCCACCTCTTTCGGAATGTTGGCACTGGGTAGCTTGCGCTAGAGCGAGCAACAAAGCTGTAGCACCCAAAGTTGTTATGATATTGTTCCTTACCCCAAGGCTTCGTCTCATACGAAAGCTCGTGCATACTGCAAAAACATCTTGCACTTGGCTCTAGACCTTGACTCCTCACAGCCCAGGCGAAGATCCCCATTCTGATAATAGCTTCGGGAGTGATCTGGTGAAGGAAAATATGATATATCTTTAAAACTTCAACCACAAATCTGCTTAATGGGAACCGAAGTCCAGCTTTGAAGAAACTTCGGTAGATTACAACTTCGTCTTCTTTAGGAGCAGGAACGATTATGTCTACGTCAGCCCTCACAATAGAAATATCTCGAAAGTACCTTCCTCTCATATTATCAAGATGACTCTGTTTGATAGTTGATTTCCTGAAGACTGTGTGACTTGGTCGCCAAGGATGATCTTCCGAGTCTTCGCCTCCACTCTCCACATCATAGCTGTCGCTATCATCAGTATCTTCAGACAAGCCTTCTAATATCTCTTTAGTTATCTTCTCTGTGTTTGTTTTTGCAATTGACTCAATAAATCCAGTAGTCTTCTCCTTAAGGAGCTTCTCCTCCTCGCTCAGCTTCGTCTCAGCAGCAACTTTTTTGTCTTGAGACATCTCTTCTTCGGAAATGGCGAAAATGTGTCCTTAGAACTGAAGCTTAGAAAAACTAAGAAACTAAGCAACTGTTGGTAAGCAAGAGCTAAGAAATTGAGCAAAACAAAGCAGGCGGCAAGTAACGTACCAAATGTGCTCGGGGTGAGTTCTTATTTATACGCCCATCACGCTCCAAGTTGGAGGGCCCTGTCTGTCATTGACTGTTGCTATTCTAGCAAAGGGAAGGTGTTTTTTCGGACCTTCGACTTAGGGCCTCCGTCCATATCACAATCTGAATTCGTTATTCTAACAAATTAACCTTGCGAGGGGCTACTATTGGGGGCCTTCGTCTTCCTAAGGTCCTCAAAAACATGATTTAACAATGTTTCCGGAGTTGTAATACATGAATAGGTACCTTCGGATTCGAATCAGAACCACAGTGGGAGAAGCACGAACAATATGAAGATTGATGCAGAGCCGAAGCTATGCGCAAGGGAGCTTCGGCATGACAGCAGGAAAGGGAACCGACTTAAAGGGGAAAAGGCTATTTAGACCCCGATGAGTTACCTTATAGTCATTAGCAAATGTAAAGGGCATGAATGTAATTTTACGTGGGCTGTGTCCCATGCCTATAAATAGGTGAACAGTACCCCCGTACTGTTCACGCTGTTTTGGCATTTGCTTTTGCATTACGCTCGCACCTTTGCTGCCTATCAAGTCAAAGGTACCAAATGTAATTCAATATTGTTTTTATTTTTTCATGATAATATAATGGAGATGAACTTATAATGCTATATGATTGTTTATGTTATCTTTTGTATTTTACATGCTTCTTCTATTACCATCTTACCTTCGATATTCGAAGGTATGTCCTTCATGACCTTCGTCTGAAGATCATTATATCCTAAGGGAAATAATGTTTCGAAGGACGAAGGGCGTTAATATTTAACATTTTATGTTGCCTTGTTTTTGATTCATAGCATTTGAGAACAAGTCACCAACAATGCTCAATATTGCTCAATGTACTGATCAGGAGAAGGTGCTCTATGCGTCGGGTCGTCTCACTGGCCCCGCTGCTGATTGGTGGGACTCCTACTGTGCTGCCCATGCTGCTGCCAATACTATTACCTAGGCAGAATTCTCTACACAATTCAGGAACTATCATATTCCTGCAGGTTTGATGAAAATTAAGAAAAAGGAATTCTTATGACTTAAGCAAGGCAGCATGACAATTAGTGAATACCGTGATAAATTCATTCAGCTATCAAGGTATGCTCCAGAGGAGGTTGCTGATGACGAATAGAAGCAGGAGCAGTTCATGGAGGGACTCATTGGGCCACTCCAGTATAAGCTGGTACTTCACAACTTCCCATCTTTCCAGAGGCATCTGGACAAGGCTATAGCTGTTGAACAGAAATTTGTTCAGCTGGTCGAGATGAAGAGGAAGGCTATCACCCAGGGATAGGGGAGCAGTAGCATCCGTCCTCGCTATGTTCCACCCTAGGGTACACCAACTCATCGTGGAGGAGGGCAACAGTCCTATCAATGACCTACTCATGTGACACCACAGGCGACTCCGCAGACTCCGCATACTTGTCAGGCTGCCCCCACTGGCACCCCGGCGAGACCTGCTGGACAGAGTACAGTCACCACTTGCTTCAAGTGTGGTGAGGTTGGGCACTACGCCAATGCTTGTACGAAGAGGAACCCCAACACACCCGCTCGAAGCAATATTCAGGGCAAGCAACAGACTCCGGCTTCCGGTAGGGGGTTCAGTATTGCTAGAGTCAACCAAGTCAGTGCTGATGCTACTGCTACCGACGCTGATATTACTATCGATACGTTTTATATTAATTCAGTTCCTGCAGCTATATTATTTGATTCTGGAGCAACGCATTCGTTCATTTCTGCTCGATATGTCAATACAAATGAGTTACCACTTCAAACTATGCAAAAATCCCTGATAGTAATTACCCCTAAAGGGCCTATTGAAGCAAATTATATGACCAATCAATTAACATTGACAATCATGGGAAGGGAATTCTGGTATATGCCTATAGATTTAGAAGAGAGTAGTATAGATCTGATTCTTGGTATGTCATGGTTAAGGAAAGCAAAGGCATCTAGTTATACATTGTGCTAGGGGAACCGTGGGACTCACTAGTCCAAAAGGGGAAAGATTTGAAGTCATGATTACCATAACCCCTCCACCAGACCCACCATATATCTAGTAGACGGTAAATTTGTGGGCAGAAACATCCGTGTGGTTAGAGAGTTCCCAGATGTCTTTCCAGGGGAGTTACCCGGGATGCCACCAGATAGGGAAGTTGAGTTTGTTATTGATCTCTTACCTAGAACCACTCCTATTTCTAAAAGGCCATACAGGATGTCAGTAGAAGAATTAAAAGAACTTAAGAAACAACTAACGGAGTTATAGGAGGCGGGGTACTTTCGTCCGAGATCCTCACCTTAGGGAGCACCGGTTCTGTTTGTACAGAAGAAGGATGGTTCACAGAGGATGTGTGTTGATTATAGATCACTTAATGATGACACATTTAAGAATAAGTGTCCTTTACCTCGTATTGAAGATTTATTTGATCAGATGAGAGGTGCCAGGGTGTTCTCTAAGATTGATCTTAGATTGGGTTATCATCAAAGGAAGATTAGGCCTTCTAATATTCCCAAGACGACTTTCTCTACCCGATATGGTCTATATGAGTTCACGGTCATGTCGTTTGGCTTAACTAATGCACCAACCTACTTCATGAATCTGATGAACAAGGTGTTCATGGAGTATCTTGATAAGTTCTTCGTGGTATTCATCGACGACATTCTGATTTATTCCAAGAATGATAGTGATCATGAGGAACATCTGCGATTGGTACTACAGAAGTTAAGGGATAATCAACTCTATGCCAAATATAGCAAGTGTGAGTTCTGGCTTGATGAGGTACCATTTCTTGGGCACAACATCTCTAATGGAGGAATATCAATGGATCTGGCTAAAGTGAGAGAGATAGTGGGATGTAAGATACAAAGCTCGGTCATTGAAATCTAGAGTTTCCTGGGACTCGCAGGTTATTATCGGCGATTTATTGAGGGATTCTCCAAGATAGCGAAACCTATGACCTCACTACTAGAAAAAGGAAAGGAGTTTAAGTGGACTCATGAATGTCAAGAGAGTTTCAATCAACTGAAGTTTATATTGATGTCACCCTTAGTGTTGGTTATGCTAGACCTACATTAGGGATTTGACATATATTATGATGTGTGCCGCCAGGGCTTGGGATGTGTTCTTATGCAAGAAGGACATCTCATTGCCTACATGTCTCGCCAGTTGTGGAAACATGAGTTGAACTACCCCACTCATGACTTAGAACTGGCAGTCGTAGTGCATGCTCTCAAGATTTGGAGGCTTTATATTATGGGAACTAAGTGCCAAGTCTATACTGATCATAAGAGCTTAAATTATATCTTCACTCTGAAAGGTCTCAACCTTAGGCAACACCGTTGGTTGGAGCTCATCAAAGATTATGACTTTGAAATCCACTATCATCCGAGCAAGGTGAACCTTGTTGCAGATGCCTTGAGTCGGAAGGAGCATGTTCATGCAGCTATTGTCGACCAGTTACCTGATGAGTTAGTAGAAGATTTTGAGAAGCTCAATCTGGGAATAGTTGCTCATACTGAAGGGATTACCATAGAAGTGGAACCTTCCTTAGAACAAGAAATACATAAAGGTCAGGTTGGTGATACCAAGATTCAAGAGATCAAAGATCTGATGGCAGAAGGTAGAGGTCCAAACTTCACGGAAGATGAATAGGGCACGATCTGGTTCAAGAACTGGATTTGTGTCCCTGAGATTGATAGTCTTCGTGAAACCATATTGAAGGAACCACATGACTCCGCCTACTCCATTCATCCTGGCAGTACCAAGATGTATCATGATTTGAAACAAAAGTATTGGTGGTATGGTCTGAAAGGGGATGTTGCTTCACATGTGGCAGTATGTGATGTTTGCCAGAGGGTAAAAGCTGAACATCAGAGACCCGCTGGATTACTTCACCCACTGAAGGTACCCGAGTGGAAGTGGGAAGAAATTGGTGACTCTATTTAAGTGATCATGGACAGACTAACTGAAAGTCGCCTAGAGGGGGGGTGAATAGGCGAAACCTGAAAATTAAAACTTTATCCCCCAACTAGATCCCTTGATTAGAGGTTAGAACAAGATATACAATTATCGGAGTATAAAAACTAAGTCCTTGCTTGAAAAGAGTATTGCTTTCAAATAATGTGGTATTTGATAAAACAATACAACTAATAGGTCTATGAGAATAAAGCAAGGGGACTTAGATAAGAAGAGTAATAACACAAGTTCTTTCTTGCAAGGTGTTGCTTTACTAAATGAGAATTTAACTTGAAGCAATACTAAATGATATTAGCAAAGAATAGTGCGAGAGAAAAAACTTAGAAAGGGAAAGAACAAACAAATCACAGGCAATAAGCACACGAGACATGGGTGATTTGTTTTACCGAGGTTCGGCCCTTGAAGGCCTAGTCCCCATTGAGGAGTCCACTAAGGACGGGTCTCTTTCAACCCTTTCCCTCTCTCCATCGATCACACAAGACCGGCGAGCTCTTCTTCTTCTCAAGGATCACTTAAGACCCCGCAAGGATCACCACACTCTTAGGTATCTCTTGCTAGCTTTACAAGCCCCCAAAACTTTGGAGGAAGTTCAATTAGAGTCAAAACTCCACGCACAAATGAACACAAAGATGTAGCACACACTATCTCTCAATGAATCTCACAAGGCACTAGTGCTAAACTCAAATGAGTATCTCTCTCTTGCTTGCTCTCTCTTTTGTGGCACTTGCGTTGGTTGTAGTGGTCTAAATCTTGTGTATAGGATGGATCAATGAATAGAGGTGGTTGGGAGGGCTTGAATATGTCAACTAGATGACTTGGAATGTTGCTTGGGCTCCCACCTTTTGAAGTGGCTGGTTGGGGTGGTATTAATAGCCACCAACCAAATTATAGCCATTGGAGAAGGCTACTGGCGATGGGCGCACCGGACAGTCTGGTGCGCCACCGGACAACATCCGGTGCGCCGCCACGTCATCCTGTCATTAAGGCTTGGAGCTGGTCGACCGTTGGAGGCTTTGTCCTCATGCGGCACCGGACAGTTCGGTGCGACACCGGACAGTCCGGTGCCCCTCTGACTGTCTGCTCTGACATCTGATTTGCACTGTTCACTTTGCAGAGTCGACCATTGCGCGCAGGTAGCCGTTGCTCCGCTGGCGCACCGAATAGTCCGGTGGCCCACCGGACAGTCCGGTGAATTATAGCGGAGCTGTGCCTGCGAAACCCAAAGCTGAAGAGTTTGAGGTCGATCCTCTCTGGTGCACCGGACATTGTCCGGTGGCACACCGGACAGTCCGGTGCGCCAGACCAGGGAACACTTCGGTTTCCTTTGCTCCTTTCTTCTTGAACCCTTTTTAATCCTTGTATTGGTTTTGAGTTGAACCTTTGGCACCTGTAGAACATATACTCTAGAGCAAATTAGTTAGTCCAATTATTTGTGTTGGGCATTTCAACCACCAAAATCAATTAGGAAAAGGTTTAAAGCCTATTTCCCTTTCAATCTCCCCCTTTTTGGTGATTGATGCCAACACAAACCAAAGCAAATATATAAGAGTATAATTGAACTATTTTGCATAAGGTAAGTGCAAAGGTTGCTTGGAATGAAACCAATATTATTTCTTTTACCAGATATGCATGGTTTGCTTTTCTTCTTATTTAATATTTTGGAGCACGCTTGCACCACAAGTTTTTTTTTGCAAATCCTTTGTAAAATTATTTTCGAAAATCTTTTTGCAAATAGTCAAAGGTATATGAATAAGATTGAAAGAAGCATTTTCACGATTTGAAATTTTCTCCCCCTGTTTCAAATGCTTTTCCTTTGACTAAAACAAAACTCCCCCTTAATGAAATTCTCCTCTTAGTGTTCAAGAGGGTTTTACAAATCTTTGAAGATACTAGAACTTTCTCCCCCTTTTGAACACAATAAGATATACTAATTTGAGAACTTCATTTTTGTTAAATTCGTAGGTGGTGGTGCGGTCCTTTTGCTTTGGGCTAATACTTTCTCCCCCTTTGGCATGAATCGCTAAAAACGGATACTTGTGAGTGAAATATAAGCACTTTTACTTTCTCCCCAATGGCAAATAAATAAATATGAGTGAAGATTATACCAAAGTGGAGAATGATGCGGAATACCGGCAAAGAGTAGATAATACCGATGGAGTTGAGTGGAAGCGTCGTCTTTGCCGAATACTCCATTTCCCTTTCAATTCTATGACTAAGCATAGGATTACACTTGAAAACACATTAGTCATAGACATAAGGAGATATGATCAAAAGATATATCAATTAAGCATAGAAATAGTTCTATATAATATAGATTGCTCCCCCTAAATACGTGCCTTGAGAGGAATACAAATTTTGGCCTTAAATGCCAAGTGCACATAGTTAGGTTAATGAGATCATGTCTATATCATAGAGAAAGTGAAGTGCATTGTGTCATAGTATAAGTGTGATGCTCATGACAGTTTATGCACTTATGAAAGCATATTATAAACATCTCAAGCATTTACCCTTAAGGATTTCAAAGAGGCTTAAGGACCATCCACCTTTGGAACAAAGGCAGCTTATCCTCGTTACAAGGTTAAGCTTTAAGCTCTTTGACAATAAAATTACTTCACCCAGTTTTAACAAAGATGCATAAATGCAGGAATGAAATGTTTGAGAAGTTAAACTAGGTGTGAAGCAGGGCTAATGCATGGACATGCTTTCTCTTCCTTTTATGCAAGTTATGCAAAGAATGTATATAAAAGGAAAATTTAGGTACAAGTTTAAATGAAAGGAAGTAGTTTTACCCTTTTGTACCTTCACATAGAGACGCTCTCTTCATTGTGCTTTGTCCTTAGTCTTAGTTGCTTAAGACCTATGCTCAAGACAATATATGGGAATATTTTGCACAAGAGAGAGTTCTACTTCTAGTGATCCTTCTTCAAGTTATTGTTAGCATATATCAAATGGATCACTAATTGCATAAATGTATCATGAATTCTCCTTTTAACTTAGTGCATATCAAGAGAGATATCGACTAATAGTATATGCGGCACTAAGACACATAAGTGTTAATTGAAATTATTCAATGATCAAACAAATAACAGATGTGATCAAAAGAACAACATACACATTCGATAAAAATAGGAGAATCCAGTAAATATGCTACTTTAGCAATGAAAGCAACAATCCTTGATAAAAGCGATATTATTTTAACAAGTTGGGTTGATATGTAGTAGCATTACTTCATGAGAGACTTATTCTCATACTTGAGACTATATGAGATTACTAAGATAAAGTGTCAATCTCAATATGATCAAGATATAGAAATAGGCTCCCCTTAGAGATATGCATCAAAGTATTAGAATGAGATGAATAGATGCATCCTTTTTAAAGACAAATAGGGAGAAGCATTATACATCTTGACCAAGGCTTATAAAATTTGCAATAAACAACTTAAGCCTGGTATTCTCACAATGAAAAGGATTTAGAATGCTTACAACCACACCATTGATTGTTTTGAAGATCTTACTATCCAAGTAGGTGTTGTCGTTCTTGATGTCCTCCTCTTTCATTTAAGAGTCCTCCCTTTGTAGTTATCTCTTTTTCCTTCCAAACTTATTGAAAATACTCAAGAGAGATGTTAGTAGCATAAGGGAGTATATGATGAAGGATGATTTCTTTAGATAGGAAATAAAAACAATTCATCACCCATAAGTCACATAGACATGAAGTAAACTTCTTAACATTAGTGCACATCTTTTAAGAAAAAGGAATATGCACCTTTTTAAACATTTTAATCAATCATAGGAAATTTACTTCTTCATATTGAATTCATTAATCATTACTTAGAAGCAAATCAATATGAGAACATATATAGCAAAGGCATGAAATAGATTCTAATGGACTTGTGCATTTATGAGAACGAGATTGAATGAGATTGAATGCACATCTAGCAAAAATTAAGTCCAATAAAGAATCTATTCTTCACATAGATAGAATAAGATAACTTAGAGTAAATAATCATTGATGGGAAAAAGAGTTCCCATACTTTTGCTTTTACCTTTCTCCCTTAGGGTGAAGAGTAACCCTAGAGGCTTGTGATTTTAGACATGCACTTTCTTTTTTGTAGATTTCCATAAGTAAGCTCAAGAGATACATGGTTAGTAACACAAGCACAAGTTTCCCTTTTTGTAATCATTTTGACAAGGAATGGAAAGTGGATTACTAAAGCATGGAAACTTTATAATATGAACTAGATTATTCCATGATATATGCTTAGATTTAACTTATGAAACAAGCATAGTTAATTCCTTAAGATAATGGGAACAAATCAAATTCATAACATGAAGAGTGATGTATGTTAGAAGAATCATATCCAATATAAGCAAGAAGCACAACAACATAAGTCATTGGATTGATTTTTCTTTTTATGTTAGATTGCGCACTTCCAAAGAGAGACTTATTCTCTACTAGTGAGACTACATGGGTTACTTAGATAAAAGCATTAGTCTCACTATTCTAGTTATAGAGAGAATTTTCCTTTTATAAGTGTCCTAAGGATTTGAATTCCTTATATGACACCTTATTCTTTTAGGAACTTGGAATATCTCTCTATATCTAGAATCATGGCAATAATAAGATAATTAGTGTAAAAACATGCCATGAGGAACTTGTAACAATTTAAAGCATGTAGATTGCCATAGTATAGAAATAATGAATATGCAATCTACCATATGAGAGGAATTTCTTCAAAGAATGGTGACATAATTTTAAAGACATTTAAAGTGCTTCTTTTCTATGTGACTAAACAAGACACATGAGAAATGATAATTTAAGATACTTGCACTTGAAAACATAAGTGTTACCATCCTTTGGCTTTCCTCCATGTTGTAGGCCTTGATTTTTCCGTATAGAATAATTCTTTATTTCCTACAACATCAATATCTTTCCCGAGATGATATGAGTTTTGACCATAATAAATTGAAATAACTTTGGGTCAATCTTGAATATATAGATTATTGAAGATTGATAGCTTGAGTTAATAAGAACTGAATTGACTCTCTCAAGCACCCCAAAGCTTCATATCATCTCCTTCTCCTGCAAAACTTGTCAAGCATATTTTGGTACCATCTCTTGATGGGTCCATCAAGGTTAGTCAACAAAGATCTAGGAACCCAAACGTCCTTTGTGTTAGCACTAGGTAAACTCATTACCTTTCTAGCACAAGTTGCAATTTTGGGTTGCCTAGTTACGTGAGAATTAATTGACAAGCTAGGAGTGGGGTTGTTACCAATGGGACAATCATTGCATTGATGTCCCTTCTTTCGGCATATGTAGCAAAGGCGATCTTCAAGTCTTGAAGATTTCTTCTTTCCTTGTTTCTTGCTTGCTACATGGTTAGTTAATATTTTCTTTTCTAACACTATGCCTTTTGTTTCAAATAGGGACAAGACTTAATTAAGTGTCCCTTCTTTGAGCATTTAAAACAAAGTTTATCATCCTTGTTAATGTCACACCTGGTTTTGAAGGTAAACCGAATGCGAACCATGTACATGCCAGGATCAGTAATTCACGTACACAGCGATTACATAAATGACTCATCATAGCACAATGCTTCGAATTACAATAAAGATTAAGTAATAATATTACAGACTAGAGCCATTTACATAATATAAATCAAAGTACACGGAATCGAAACGTAGCCAACGTAGACAACCCACCACAGGCAGCTGACTAGGGGAGGTTGCTAGCCTAATCCTCGAACTCGTCGAAGTCCTGGAACTCCTGGAGATCTGCCTCGACACCTTCTTTACCAGAGCATAGATTGCACCAAAGGGAACCTGGTGTTTTGTGAAAGCAAGGGTGAGTACACATCAACGTACTCAGCAAATGTCCCGTTTGGCTGTAGTGGACTAGCTTTATGTGGGATTAAAGTCAAGCATTTGCTTTTAGTTGGTCAAGTTATTATTACTAGTAGAGAGCCAGGTTTTAACATTAACCCAAGTTGTTAACCCAAAAGTACTCTTTCCAAACAGAAAGAATACCACTTACCATTACCATAGTCATAAACATCATCCTCATCACCACCCGTAATCCAAACATCTCTGATCAAGTATCTGTAATCAATGGAGCTCCCTTGGCTGCTCATAACTGCGAGCACGGCTGATATATCAGTTTTATAACACTCTGCAGAGGTTGCACACTTTACCCACAAGCCGTGATTCCCTCTTGCCTCGGGCCGATCAAACCCTTAAACACTACCAAGGTGAATAGGCAGGGTCTCACTACGTAGCCTTTACAAAGATTCCTTGAGGATGTAGAAAGCTAGTCAATCCTTAGGTTGTTCATAGTATGCGGGACAGTGAATTATAAAGTAAATGGGACATAATGGGTCAGAGGACACTTGCCTTCACCAAATAGATGCTCAGGGTCTTTGATCTCGTAGAACTCGAAGAACTTGATCACACGGTCGTTGAAGCTTGATTGTCGATTCCTCGAAGCTCAGAAATGGATCACAGTCTATTCACGACGCTCAGCGAATACAAACAGGAACAAACAAACACATATATACGCATAAGAACATTACACCATACAAGATAAAATGTAATAAAACATGCAATACGAAAAGGAACGTGTTACTACGGTCACGCGAGGAGAAAGAAACGTCGAACCCGAAGCTACGGTCGAGAAGGTATCGCGTTTACGCTAAACAAGTATTGACTATAACATTTAGTTCGACATGATTATATTAATCTACCTTTATTAAATGTAGATTAAAACTACTACATTTTTCCGACTGAAATACTATTTTAATAGTTAATGATTACCCCAACAGCTAATTAACTGACCTGAGCCAAAATAGGCGAACCGCTTAATCTCGCGCGCGGACAACGCGCGATACGCGCGAAAGGTGCGCGGCAAGGCACGCGACACACGCGAACGGAGCACGACAATGCATGTGAGCAACACGAGAAAACAGCGCGACGATAAGCTAGAATCGCTAACCGATCCCGCATCCCTATTAATAGAGTGTTAATTACAACATTTACATCGACATAATCACATTCACGAGTATTTATATACGAGGACAGGTTATAGCTATACCTAAGTTAAAATGTTATTTTATTAATCGTTGGACAAACAAATAATCAATTAAATAGCTAAATCCTGTGATGCGACCGAATACTATTATTAGCGTGTACTTGACATGATTACTAAGTTACCACAAGTAGAACAGGTTCAAAATGTATTTGCGATGCACACACATTGAATACGTACTAGTTCATAGTTCAAAACGATAGGATCTCATGCGGCCACAACCACCTCACTCACGAACAGAATGATTGCTTCTTCTTCTTGTTCTCCACTGCGCACATGAGGACCAACATGAGGGAAGGAGTTCGGCGAGGGTGGCCTTTCGGTCGATCACGATGGTTGGGTGCTGGCCAGGGCCCGCTGGGAGCACACCACAGGCTGGCCACGCAGGCTGCTGCGCAGGGCAAGCCACGGGTTGCTGCGTTAGGGCCACGAGTCGCGCCACGTGCCGAGCCGGGGCTAGCCGCCGCGCGCGCCACGCAGGCTGGCCGACGAGCCGCCACGCTGGCTACGCGGGCTGGCCGCGGGCCACCACGCCGGTCGGCTGCGCCGGGCCGCCACACGCTGGCTGGTCGCGCTGCCGCGACGCCGCATCGCCGGGGGCACGCTTTCGCGCCGCTGAGCCGGGACCGTGCCGGAGTCGCGCCCGCGCCGGGGCCACGCCTGCTCTAGAGCCGCGCGCCCGTGCCGAGGGCAGGGGCGGGAGCTCCCCAGAGGGATAGAAGAGGAGGGGGCTGGAGGGGCCTACCTCGACGGCGGCAACTGCTCCAGGCTCGGCGGGTGCGTCGTGGGCGAGAACCAAGGCAGGGCGGTTCAGGAGGAGGAATAGGAGGTGGGCGCCCCTCACAGGCGGGCCTGGCGGCTGGGGCGGCTGGGGGAGGGCGTGCCCTAGGGTTTGGGGCGGGGCTGCTGCGCGCTGGTGGGCCGCTGGGTGGGCTAGGGGGAGAAAAAAGAATGCTGGGCTTCTTCGCTATTTTCCATTTTGCTATTTTCTCTTACTTTTCTATTTCCTACTACCTCGAATGGAATTCCTAATTAAACTCATACTTCACAAACTCGCTCAACAAACAAAGTGAAAATATGCCTCAGCAAGATGCGACAATCAAGGCACCTCTACAATTTTATTTTATTGCGCTAAAAAGTTGTATGTATTTATTTATATATATATATATCTATTATATAATAAATTAACTCTCTATTATTTAGATAAAAAGAAGAAAAGTGGTAAAGGAGAGGGTACCACCTGAATTTAGTGGATATTAGAAAAGAAATTTTATACCCCCAAATTCAGGGTGTTACAAATCTAACCCCCTTAACAGAATCTCGCCCTCGAGATTCAAGGAGAGGCTAGCAAGAAATTGAGATTGGTTCATTGGTTTTTCGTAGCTTCTTTTAACTCAGTTTTGACTCTCGCAACTTGTGGATGCTTTGACCTTCAGATGCTCGAGACCAATCGATGCAATTCTTGAGGATCTCTTGGACCTGGGGGTTAGGACCCACCACGCTTCCGTTGCGCCACTTTGATCTTGTTGGTTGATGTTGATCGCATTGTCTTCATTGGGGTTAGCGGCTAACCCCCTTAACAGGAGCATTGATACACACTTAGTGAAGATGCTACCGATTTACATTGACTTATTTGGACGAGTTGCAAGTTGCCAACTGGACAGGTGCAAGAGGAAAGAATAGCGAGACAAGATAAGTATAGATGGATTAGAGAGAGCAGGGGGTGAACCCAACTACTTAACTATATGGCACTTACCTAGTAAAGTGATGTCATTGCGAGCCAAGGGCCACAACACATCAACACTCATCACAAAGAAGCAACTCAGTCATAACACAAGGACAAACAACACAAGCATACAACAACAAACATCTCGTTGCTATACACTAATGTTAACTAGATGGTGGTCTTTCCTTACAAAGGGGAAACTATCTAAGGCCATCGAAAGGCAAGGGGAATGATAGGACATGCATGATAAGGGCATGAGCATAATAAAGGATGAAGCTAAAGCAAGGATTGTAACCGGCAAGGGAGAGAATGCAATCAAGGTCAGGATAGGTAAAACACCATTCTCAAATCGAGATGGAAAAGATGATATTTCAAAAGGTAGGCATAAGATAGCATCATGGAAAGATCTAGAGATTACAAAGGTAAGTGAGGTGAAAGGAAAAAAGCACACCAAAAGATAGAGTTAGGACAAGACTTGCAACGCGCTAGAGGAAAAGGGAACGACCAAGAGCGGGATGAATAAGACAACGCTATTCAACTGAGACGGGAGAGAAGGCTTTAAAATGCAAGTGCAGGATAAGCATCATGGTAACGACCAAGAGATGACAAGAGTTAAAGTGATAACAGACAAACACACAACCAAGGATGTATTTTAGACAAAACTTGCAGGGCATCAAAGAAGGGGAAGCAATATATGGGGAAGTAGGTGAGACATTATCCTTGAACAGGGATGGACACGAGGGGGGCTTTAAAGGGTAGGTGCAAATTAAGAGTGAAGGTAAGGGCATAGATATCACAAGGGTTTGAAGGTGATAACGGATAAGAATGTAGGAGGGGAGGTAAATGGGCATAAGAACCAAGGATATAAATACCACAGAGGATGGAGTTAAGATAGAACCTGCAAATAGAAAAGGAGAGGGTACGTCCATGGGCCAGATAGGTAAACTGCCACTCTCAAATTGAGGTGGAAGAGAGGTGATTTTTTTAGAGTGGGAATAAAGATGAGTATCAAGGCAAGATCGATGGATGACAAGGTGATGGTGATAGCAAATAAAACACAACAAAGGGTGGAATTAACACAAAACTTGTAAGGCGACAAGAAGTGAAAAGAAATCAAGGGAGAGATATGTAACTAGCAACTCTCAAACTTTCTCAAAATAGAGGAGAGGCTTTTAAAGGATAAGTTCAAGGTAAGCATTTAGGTAGAAGACATAAATATCGCAAGGGCCAAAGGCGATAACAGACAAGAGTATAGGAGAAAAGATGAAGGCATTGAAGAGCCAACGGTACAAGTACAACCAAGAATAGAGTTAAGATAAGTCTTGCAAGTGGTAAGGTATAGAATATAACCACGGGTGAGATAAGTAAGAGACCACGCTTGAACTGAGGTGGGAGATTGGAGGTTTTAGGTAACGAACATATCGTAATCACTAAGGTAAGATTGAGAGATGAGAAGGGTAAAAGCAATAAGAAACAGAAGCACGACAAAGGATGAGGTTACAAACTCGCGAGCCAAAGAAGAGGATACAACTAAGAGAAAGAAGGTATGAGACGGAAGAGGGGCGATTTTAAAGGGCAGGTATGAGACAAACATCAATGTAGGATATAGAGGTGCCAGGGGTGCATATGATAAAAATTAAAGCATAACAAAGGATATAGTTAAGGCAAGACTCGCGAAGCAACAAAGTGGAGAAAACAATCAAGGGTAAGATATGTAAGGTTCCAATAGAATGGTTGGAGTAATAATTCATTACCGAGGGAAGTTATAAGGAAGCAACGAGATTACCACGGGTGTGCAAAATAAAATGATCGTTCATGGGTTATTAGGAAACAAGGGTGGTCAAGGATAGGTTAACTGAAATGTCTTGAATAGTCATTAGAGTATGAAGGATAAGCATACATATAAAATATAAGAGTACGCAAGGCTCCAAGGACACGAGCATACTAAGACCAAGGGAATAGAAATTGTTGAAAGGTAATGACTTAACAACAAAATAGGAAGGGATCTCAAAAGACAGGAAGGTCATGAAAACATAAACTAAAATGTAAAAATAGGCAACCGAGTTTTCAGGGTTAAGTGTTTGAATTAAGGGGTAAGGGTACGGAAGAATCCAAAAGATGCAGCATATCAATACCAAGGGAATAAAGACTGCCAAACGGTAGCAACTTAAAGACAAAAGAGGAGAGAACCCCAAAAAGATAAGAAGGTTATGGTCAGGGGCATCTACAAAGATGTCGCAAGCACAAGAGTAAGATCAGAGCTAATAGATTGAGAGAAGTATAGACCATACTAGAATAAAATACTTTTGGCAAGGGGCATATCAGGACGCAACATAGAATTAGTCGAGGTGACTAATATTTTGAAGTAGAATCAAGGATGAGGTGAAGTAATAATCAATAAGTCCTTAAAACAGCCAATGCTACTCTAGGTCAGCGGTCCTACAGTCAGCACGTCTTTGATACCACTTATGTCACACCTGGTTTTGAAGGTAAACCGAATGCGAACCATGTACGTGCCAGGATCAGTAATTCACGTACACAACGATTACATAAATGACTCATCATAGCACAATCCTTCGAATTATAATAAAGAGTAAGTAATAATATTACATACTAGAGCCATTTACATAATATAAATCAAAGTACACAGAATCGAAACGTAGCCAACGTAGACAACCCACCACAGGCAGCTGACTGGGGGAGGTCGCTAGCCTAATCCTCGAACTCGTCGAAGTCCTGGAACTCCTAGAGATCCGCCTCGACACCTTCTTCTTTACCTGAGCATAGATTGCACCAAAGGCAACCTGGTGTTTTGTGAAAGCAAGGGTGAGTACACATCAACGTACTCAGCAAATGTCCTGTTTGGCTGTAGTGGACTAGCTTTATGTGGGGTTAAAGTCAAGCATTTGCTTTTAGTTGGTCAGGTTATTATTACTAGTAGAGAGCCAGGTTTTAACATTAACCCAAGTTGTTAACCCAAAAGTACTCTTTCCAAACGGAAAGAATACCACTTACCATTACCATAGTCATAAACATCATCCTCATCACCACCCATAATCCAAACATCTCTGATCAAGTATCTCTAATCAATGGAGCTCCCTTGGCCGCTCATAACCGCGAGCACGACTGATATATCAATTTCATAACACTCTGCAGAGGTTGCGCACTTTACCCACAAGCCGTGATTCCCTCTTGCCTCGAGTCGATCAAACCCTTAAACACTACCAAGGTGAATAGGCAGGGTCTCACTACGTTGCCTTTACAAAGATTCCCTAAGGATGTAGCCGCCAGTTAGGTTTCCTAAATGTACCGCACTCCTCCCCAAGGGGGAAACCAACCTTGCCAGAGCGAGCCGCATACACCGAGCCCCATTGACGGCACGACGGCAAAGCGAACTACACCTCAGTTCCTCTAATTATTCAGCTAAGGGCGTCCCATTCCACCCTCATGGTTGCACTGTTTTCCCGGACGATCATCCAACAAACCAGTCCTTACGAAGAGGCACTCGAGAAATAGCTCGAGTCCCCTTAAATGCCACAAGTATATCATCATATCCAGAATAAAACCATAGTATCATCATTGTATCTCATCATGTTCATTGATTAAAGTAAAGCAATAACATGAAGCTAACCATAGTAACCCAAAAGGTAATCAAGGACAAGATAAGTAGAAAGCTAGTCAATCCTTAGGTTGTTCATAGTATGCGGGACAGTGAATTATAAAGTAAATGGGACATAATGGGTCAGAGGACACTTGCCTTCACCAAACAGATGCTCAGGGTCTTTGATCTCGTAGAACTCGAAGAACTTGATCACACGGTCGTTGAAGCTTGACTGTCGATTCCTCGAAGCTCAGAAATGGATCACAGTCTATTCGCGACGCACAGCGAATACAAACAGGAACAAACAAACAAACACATATATACGCATAAGAACATTACACCATACAAGATAAAATGTAATAAAACATGCAATACGAAAAGGAATGCGTTACTACGGTCACACGAGGAGAAAGAAACGTCGAACCCGAAGCTACGGTTGAGAAGGTATCGCGTTTACTCTAAACAAGTATTGACTATAACATTTAGTTCAACATGATTATATTAATCTACCTTTATTAAATGTAGATTAAAACTACTATTTTGTTCTGACTGAAATACTATTTTAATATTTAATGATTACCCCAACAGCTAATTAATTGACCTGAGCCAAAATAGGCGAACTGCTTAATCTCGCGGGCGGACAACGCGCGATATGCGCGAATGGCGCGCGGCAAGGCACGTGACACACGCGAACGGTGCACGACAATGCATGCGAGCAACACGCGAAAACAGTGCGACGATAAGCAAGAATCGCTAACCGATCCTGCATCCCTATTAATAGAGTGTTAATTAAAACATTTACATCGACATAATCACATTCACGGGTATTTATATACGAGGACAGGTTAGAGCTATACCTAAGTTAGAATGTTATTTTATTAATCATTGGACAAACAAATAATCAATTAAATAGCTAAATCCTGTGATGCGACCGAATACTATTATTAGCGTGTACTTGACATGATTACTAAGTTACCACAAGTAGAACAGGATCAAAATGTATTTGCGATGCACACACATTGAATACGTACTACACTACTAAAAAATCATCTTCTTGCAATGGGCAAAAATCGTTGCGATAGACCATAAATCGTTGCGAAAGGCACCAATTGCGATAGAACAACTGCCGTTGCCTGCTGTTGCAGAAAACAGAGTGGCAATAGGCTATAGCAACAATTTTACGTTCTGTTGCAATTACTACATCTTTTGCAACGTATTCAAGTGTTGCAATAGTTCGTTGTTACAATGGACTATTCTGTTGCAATAAGTTATATTGCAACATTTACAATAGTTGCCAAAAACTCTATTGCCACAACATATTTCATGGTAATAAGTGTTAATGCCACGTTTAAATCTGTTGCAAATGGCTTTGTTACCACAAGATGCTTCGTGGCAACAAAACACTAGTGCCACACAAGTGACTCATGGCAACAAGATGTATTGCAATGCAAATAATTTCGTTGCATTTGATCATTTTGCAACATAATGTGTCTCGTGGCTACATGATCTTTTTGCTATAAAAATTATCTATGGTAAGAACCGTTATAACAACAAAAAAAAAATATCATAACTAATGATGTTGCAACAAGAAGAAAAGGTTGCGACTACTGAAGTCCCAACGAAATAGATCCATGGTAATTACATCTTATTGCAACAAAAAAATCATTGCAACTGAACCATACAACAACTAATAAAACCATTGCATTTACACATATTCAAACCCACAATTTATACGACAATGCATTTTGCATTTCTATTGGGTATAAAATGTTATGCAAAAGAATTATATTTTACATCAGTAACGTCAGAACCAAAATTGACAACCATAATATTTGTCTCTTGTCTCATATATTAACTATATCCATACCATAAGTTGTAACAATAGGTTGCACCAAATAAATAGTGGCCAAATACAAATTAATTTGATAACATAGCTCACAATCACAGCATCCTCGTACTAGCTTGGATTGTGATAACATAGATAATAAACTACTCAGGACTAGCAAATTATTGGAAGTTTTTTTTTGCCATCGTGTACCCCTCCATCCCCTCCATTGATGCAAGCGATGGTTAGCTAGGCTGACGACGATATCACGACGACAAGGAACCTGTTGGAAGTGTTCAAAACAATAATTAGTAAAGCTACAATAACTTGGTTAATCATTAGTGGAAGACTACAACTGTAGTGCCTACAGCTACAGCTACAACTACAGCACAACTCCTAGCAAGCAGCATCAGCAGCAACCATCAGCAAGCAGCAAGCAGCAACATGCAACAAGCAGCAAGCAGCATGCAGCAAGCAGCAGCAACAACACGCAGCAGCACGCAGCTAGCAGCGGCAAGAAACAAACAGTAGCACGCAACAACAGGAAGCACGCAGCAGCAAGCGTTCTACTCTATCTCTACCAGAGAAGGCAGCTGCAGCACCAGCCTAACAAGAGCGAAAACAAGCTACCAAATAAGCATGCTGCACAGAGCCACAAACATGTGTACTGCTCCTATGGTTAACTAAAATCTGTTTAGGCTACTAAAAGCCATTGCATGCACAACTACAAAAGAAATAAAAATAGATTGTGGACATACCTTAAACACACTTTGATAGAGCTTCTTAAGTTGATCTACCTTGCTTCTCGCTTGCACTTGCGGATTGTACCTATTATCATATTCAGGATTACAAAAACAAAACTATCAAAAAAATGTTGTAAAACAGTTTATATGATCATAATGCAAGAACATTTGCATTCCATACACATTCGCTTCTTTTGTTGCCCCTTGCCTGCACACGTCTTGTCACAGCATTCTTTAGAGTGTAAGAGCTAATATAGTTTGCTGGCATATTGTCTTTCTTATTGTTTGTGTCTGGTGTACGAACGTTGTTTGCACTACTTGGTGCAGGTGCAGGAGGATCAGCTGGGATGAGTTCAGGAGGTTTAGTAGGGACAACGGAAGAAGGATCGATAGGAGTGGTGCTTTCACGGTTGCTCTGCATTAAACAATTGATCAAACAATTTATGTTGCAAAAGTTTCTAATAGCAATGATGGTAAAAATACAAATATCAAATTTTATACCTGTTGTGCTACAGCAGCAAGGGCAACAACCATTTCTTGCCTCATTTCTTCTCTAAGCACTTGTCTTTTTCTTTCTTCTTCTTCTTGCAGTGCTTGCATTTTTTCCTGTAGTATTCTTTCTCGTTCTGCAACCTCACACGCAAGTTTTTCATTTAACAACTGGACCTGACTTTCGAGTTCAATGTTCTTTTGGTTGGTTGCAACCGTGGCACGAGCTTGTTCGAGGAACTTTGATTCCATCACTTGACTTCTTGTTGGATATCTTGATAGGTACCCATGACCATGAAGTCTGTTTGCCTTACATCCTGTTGTTTCCTTGAATGTTGTTTGGAAAATAGCATTTTCCTCTTCTCTTGTTAGATGATATCTTTCTGTTTGATATATTTTCTCAACAATTTTCTCAGTTGCCTTCTCCTGAAAAGAACAATATAGTTCAAGTTAGCTCAATTCAAATAAGAATTCATGCCCAGTATTTTAAAGTATGTTTTAGTAGTAAGCTTTGTGATTTACTCACATAAATGCCACGTGAAGCCTCTTCCGACCATTCATCATTTTTACAATGAGTAATCATCCAAAGGGATAGATCGGTTGGTTCTATACCAGTTTCTGGATCTCTCTGTAATGTGAAGAATGTATCATACAAGTTTGTCATTAATCATGGAAAATAAAGTAGTGGTCATATCATTACCTATTGAAAGCTTATTTGGGAAAAAGTTCTAGAACCCATTATATGCTTCGTTCTTTGCTTCTGACGGTTTTCCGAGTTCCGGCTGCTTATTTTCTAGAAAATAATAATAGTTGGAAATGAATTAATAAATAAATCGCTAGAATCATCCATATTATGTAAGTGCCAATCGTTAAAGTAAAGGAAATGAAACAGCAAACCTGGAATTTCTCAGATCCAAAATACAACATCATGTAATGCCACTCGACGATGTCTACATCTTCAGGCTTGTTTTTCATCCTTTCAGCATAACTATTGTATGCCTTGTATGTTGAGCTTAACGTTGATCGCCATCCTTTGTATCTCTCCTTGGCAATAGACCAGATCTTTTCATGCGCGTCCTCATTGCTTGGAAACTCCCACCTTCGCTAATAGTTTTGATATAAAGAGAAGGTTAATTGTCTAGTAATTTAGGAATAGTAGACCACTAATAGTTCTAGCTAACTGTTAGGGCTCAAGTAAAGAAATTTCACATACTAGTACGTCAGAGGCTATAGAAGATCTAACATTGAGCTCTATATCTTTCCACTTTTTCACTCCAATGAGTGGTGCCTTTTTCTTTGTAAACAATACGATTTCATCCACAAAAGTGCGAGTGTTTGGTCCTACGGGACCTCCAAGCTTAGATGAAAATTCAATCTTAAGTTTGTGATCACCGTTCTTGATTCGCTTGGTGGCTGCTGCTATACCCTTAAGGGTACCACGCCCCTCCTTTTTGAAGACTCCATCGTTATCTACATATATACCAATAACATCTGAATGGGTAGAAATATTCAAAGTAGAAGATTGCAACATTTGAATAAAAAACTCTTAGTAAAAAATACCAGGATCTCTTTTCCTATGACGTCTAGCATGAGATGGCCAATTAGCAGTAGGTTTGCTGCTTCCATGAATTTCTTCATCTGATAATATTAGGTCATCATTGCTTTGTCGTTCATACAATACTGCAGATAGCATAGGCATCAGTTACATCTCTAACAATTTGCGAAAATATACACTATATGTTAGTACGCTGTAAATAAAAGAAATTACAGATATCTGGAAGATCGCCTTGATGCCTTAACCATTCTTTATATGTTTTGATCGTATCCTCCCTGAAGTCATCCATTAAATCTGCACTTAAACAATATGTAAGTTTAATTGTGGAAACTATAACATATCATGTATTTAATGTAATGAGTTTGACATCTTAACTTACCCGTTTCTGGATTGTCATGTTGTAGTATTGCAAGCCACTCCTTATATGCATCAATCGACACTTCTATAGTTTCTTCATCAATATTTGTTCGCTGCCTTGGACGCTTGATGGGAGTTATGCTTACCTCTAGATCACTGGGTGGATCTTTTGTGAGCACAAAACTTATTTTTCTCTCATCCATGTTATCAGACAGCATGGCCTCTTCTTGGTGGATGTAATCAAGTGCCAATAGCCTGGATCGATCAATGCCACATCGTTTCTTGTAAAACAAGAAGTCCCTCCAGAATATCCAAGTTTCGATTTTATGTACACCATGTTGTAAAAGGCAACATAAGCTTTATCAATATTTACTGTGACAATTTCTTTTCCAGGTTGTGCTCCAATGCAATGGAATTTCAAGGTCCACATCTCACCAGTCAACCTGCCACACAAATATATTCTAAGCAAACAATGACTAAAATAGTGTTGTAAAAAGATTTCATTCAACAATTAAGAGGTATGAAAACAATATACTATAATTATGATCTGCGCCAAGGCCAAAGCAGTAGAGAACAATATGGGTAGATAGATTTTTACTTGTCAGGAAGATCAAAGAAGACGTTCTTCCCAGCCATAATCTCGTCCACAATCCGTGTACTAAGTTGGCTACCATTGTCGTTGGTGCACAGATTAGCTTCATTGCTTGTCGGCTGCAAACCTCCTTGAGTCGTCATCATAGGTCAGGAAAATAGATGCTGACAGGGCAGAGAACGAAAAAAATCATGTAAGTATAACAATAGATTGGTTTATGGAATTATGTGCAGTAATTTCAGCGACAGAACATTAGTAATTTCAGTGACAGAACATTAGTAACTATCGATTTATCATGCTTTTCTGATGAAATTAAAATGTTGCCCTTCTTTCTGGAACATTAATAATTTCTTCATGCCATTTGGATTGGACCATGGCCAGAAAATACGAGTAGCACTAGTGGGTTTTGAAAAATATACTACACGCCTGGAAGTAGTAGGAATGTCTCAAGTGGGTTTTGAAAAATATACTACACGCTCAGTTCTGGGTTCTAGGAATGTCTCAGTTTGATTTCCTACTCGTGCGTGCCTGCTCACCGTACGTACGCGTGCGTGCCTGCTCGGTCCCAGTCCGGGTTCGTTGGCAATGGAGATTCTACGCTCAGTTCTGGGTTCGATTCTACGCGTCCGTGCGTGCCTGCTCAGTTCTGCTCGGTCCCAGTTTTCCTACGCGTGCGTGCGTGCCTGCTCAAGTGAAAGAGATTGAGAACAGCGCTCGATTCTGGGTTCGTTGGCAATGGAGATTGGGAACGGCGCTCAGTTCTGGGTTCGTTCGTTGGCAATGGAGATTGGGGGCGGCGCGTACCTGACCCTGAGTCCCGGACGGGCGACGGCTGATGAACTGAACGGCGCGTACCTCCAATCGCTCACGCTGCCACCGCCCGATGCTTGAAACCCTTGCAGTAGAGCAGATTAGGAAGGAGGAAGAGGAATGCCTGCCCTTGCGCCCTTGCCATTTGGGAACGAAGCTGGACGTGTGGAGGCCTGGTTGCCTGGAGGCTGGAGCTGGTCCGTGGCCCACGTCTGTGGTTGACAGGGTGTGTGGCTGGTGGCTGGGACCAGGGAATGCCGTGGTCGAGTGGGCCATGTCAAATTATATGCATTGTCAAGTGGCATATTAGGAAGGACGAATATTTTTTTCTATTATAAACCTTATTATATAAGGGTCTTCGACACAATCTGTACTCACGTCGAAAGCCCGCAATCCTACTACTAATTTCGGTGCTGGCGAGGAAGCGATCGAGAGGCTCCGACGGGTGCCGCGCGTCCAGCGTCGCGTTGATCCACCGCTTCGGGTCGAAGCCCTCCGCCCCGAACTCCGACGCGTCCACGACCACCATTTCCGGTGCACGTCGGGAGAAAGTGCGCGCGTCCCTTCACTGCTTCTCTGTCTCGGCTCCTCGGGTGTCTACAGGGGAGTAGGGGACGAAGATTTTTTCTACTATAAACCTTATTATATAAGGGTCATCGACACAATCTGTACTCACGTCGAAAGCCCGCAATCCTACTACTAATTCCGGTGCTGGCGAGGAAGCGATCGAGAAGCTCCGACGGGTGCCGCGCGACCAGCGCCGCGTTGATCCACCGTTTCGGGTCGAAGTCCTCCGCCCCGAACTCCGACCGGGACCAGCCACATATCGGGCGTAAATAATCTATGGAATCTCCAGTAGTTCCTCATATATATGCGACCTGTTAGGAAGCGACAGTCCGGCAATGCGACTTGTGGGTAAGCGGTGGTCGACTGACGGTGGACCCTGACTACTGAAGAGTGAGCTCCACTACGGAGGGAGCGCACAGAGCGAATAGGCCCAGTACAAGCAGTCGCATCTCCGCCTCCACTCCTCTAGCCGCCAGCCACCGCTCGCCCACTCCGCTCGCCGAGTCACCGTCTCGGGGTCTTGCCGTCTAGCCGTCTCCGCCTCCTCTCGCCCTCTCCAGTCGACGGTCGTGGACTCATGAGTTGTGGGCGCTGCCGCGCTGGCTCCGCAGCCTACAGGCTCCCGCAGGCCCGCCTCCGGTCGTGGACACTCGCCGTTTCCAGTGGGCGGTCGTCATCTCGCCGTCTACCTGGAAGCAGAACAGTGCACTGTTTTGAATTGTTCTGTTGGCAGACATCTTTGGATTAATGTTTAAATTATATCTTGTGTCATATTAAATATCAATTATATTTTTTTTGGTTTAAAAAGTTTTTATAGCCTTAGCTTAGTAGCCCCCTCTTGGATCAATCCTGGATCCGCCACCGTGAATAATTGTTCATAGTACAAAAGGAGGTTTGCCATAACATACATGCCTTAGAAGCCTTAATAGAAGCCTCACGTGAATAATTGTTCATGGTACATGTTCAAGTAAATAATTGTTCATGGTACATGTTCAAATACTATATGGCATTTGTTTAGAAAAATTAAACGATGGGAATGAGAGAGTATTGAGTATGTGTATACGTGCAACAATACTGATGTGTATACGAGAGAGTATGTGTCTGTCTGAGTCATCTCCGAGCCGTTCGACACGTCTGTGGGCATCTACCAGAGATTCCCTACTAGGGATACGGAGCCGCCCCCATTCCATCCTCATCTGCTCGCTCCGTCTCCCGGTTCATGCCATCCCCATACGGCCACTAACTCCTACATTCCACAGATGCGTTCCCGTAGCAATTCCTTGCCTGGTGGGAAACTCAGGGCAGATTTGAAGACAGTCGGCAAAGATCCAGCGAGGAGGTGGCGTATCCATCCCAAAATCGCAACATCTGGACTAAGGGAAGGAGCTGAATAAGCACGTATCACCCTCGTCGTCCTCGCCGCCAATGCCTCCACGGCCGAGGCGGCACTCGTCGTCGCGCACAAGAATGCTTCGCTCTACTTCCAGATCCGATCCGCGCGCGTGAGTATCGCTGGTCCCCCATAGCTGAGATGTGGTTTGTTACTTATGTAGTCTGCTGATCTGGCTCTTCTTTTTTTTTGGAGATTTGAACGCACCTTCAATTCAGTTGATAGTTTTGCCGAGATAGTGGACGAAGAAAAATGCCAGTCCACGAACCCTATCCATCCGCCGTCCTCGACGAGCAGGTCCACCAGATGCTTCACAACTCGCGTGCCGAGCTCGACGCCCCATCAGCAGCTTCCTCTCTCCAGGGTGTAGGCAAGTCCCCGAACACTATCCCTCCGCCCGTCACATTGTTCCCCATTTCTAGCCTAATTTATGTATGTGCATGAATAATTAGTTTATAGGTTATGCGCTATAGCTTTTATGTCTAAAAGAATTGTGACAATTGTGCTTGGTTTTACCTTTTTAGTTTCGGTTCTGAAAATACTTGTACATAAGGTGTAATTATGACAGTTCTGAAAAAAGGAAAGGGAAAATTTGTGTTGTACTCTGTAAGTAGAACAGTGTTAGTGGCATTAACCAATTTCTTGTGTGAGAAGATAATTGTACCAATTTCTATGTGTAATGGCTTCTTGTCCCCATTTCTTTTTCTAGCAGCTAATTGTTCCTCTTTCATTTCCAATGCTTTCAACCATTTGCCTCTTAATGAGGTTTCAGCTTCAGAATTGGTGGTGCCATTTTCTCATGGACAACCCAAAGCAGCCAGGTGCCTATGGTGGGTCTCAGGTAACTAAACTCTATGGTGATGTTGCTGTCAGTTGGCGCATACATTATTAAGAATATAAAAATAAGAGGTACGTGATTGTAAGATCATTACAAATGAAATATATAATAGTTACACGATTGTACGTGTTTGCCTCAATTCAGTGTGTGCCAATAATCTGTGACTTTTCTTTTAAACAAAAAAATCATCATCATTTGCGTCTCGTGATGAGTCCACAGGTGCTACATATCCATCATCAATGTATGTGTTGTCTTCTTCATCCTCCTCATCTGCTAACCCAATATCATACGTTTCTTCTATAAATTCATCAAGCGCTTTCTCAATGACACAAGCATCACCAGTTACACCTTCCATGTCAGACCTTCTCCACTTCACCAATACTTCATCACTGCTTGAAACACTCATGCCTTCCAATCCCACATCTATTGAATCAAGATCAATTTCTAAATTTTCAGATTCTGGCATGGCGAACAGATTTCGGGGTTTCATTCTTACAACAGTGCACCAATCTTTTTTCTTTGTACCATTGACATAAAATACCTGCTCAGCTTGTGAACCAAGAATATAAGGCTCATCTAAATAGCACAACTGAGTTTTATCAATATCAATAATTCCATACTGATCCATTTGGTAGCCTCTTCCTTTGTTCTTGGTGGTAGGAACATGGAACCAGTTGCACTGAAAGAGGACAATTTCCTTTCCTTGAGGAAAATCTAGTGCAATAATTTTTTTAATCACACCATACCAGTCAATATTACCGGAGCTTTCATCTCCTTTCACAACAACACCACTATTTTGTGTGCATAGGTTTTGCTCTATTTTTTCTGTACGAAAAAGAAATCCATTGATGAAGCATCTGTTGAAAACACGAGCCCGATGGTCTGGTCCTTGTGAAAGTGTGTAGAGCAGGTCACTTGTCTTCCATTGTTGATTTAGTTTGCTGATCTGCAGCCAACGAAATATGCTTAAGTTATTTGCAAATATAATATGGAGCAGCAGTTAGTGGATGACATTACAAATAAAACAAATTACTCACAACCCACCTTTCGCTCGAACCAGCCTACAAATTGTTCCTTGTGCCTTTGATCAACATTCCGTGTAGTTAATTTTTTTAGTTCGTCCATATGCTCGCTACAATATTTTAAAATAGGGCTTCAGGTAATTCAAATTCTATGAAACATGCCAATGCATAGTATCAAAAAATAGATTTTGAAATAAGATCTTACTTTATCCATGGAGTAGCCTCATCACAATTTTGTAATATGTAGTGCCTCATCCGCTGCAGCTCACTCCTAGAAAGTGACTCGACAGTGAATCCTTTCTTAGTGTAGTCAATGTTGGCAAATATGCTTAGGCCAAATGGTGGTTCATTCATAGCAGCAGCTTCATGACGGTCTGCATGATTAAGCTTGGTTTCCACGTCTTGCAAGAAGCGACTGCAAAATGTCATGCACTCCTCTAATATATATCCCTCAGCTATCGAGCCTTCAGGGTGCGCTTTGTTCCGTACATAGGCTTTAAGAGTACGTAGATATCTCTCAATTGGATACATCCATCTATAGCACACTGGTCCACCAAGTTTAGCCTCTTCAGCTAGATGAATCGGCAAATGGATCATTATATCAAAAAAAGGCTGGTGGGAAAATCATCTCAAACCGACAAAGGGTTTCAGGAATCGAGGTGCTCAACTGCTCTAAATCTTCAGCACTCAACTCCTTTGAACATATTGCATTAAAGTACCTACTAAGCTGAATCAATGGAAGAGCAACATTTTCTGGCAAAACATTGCGAATTGCAATGGGTAATAGTTTTTGAAAAATAACATGACAGTCATGAGTTTTTAGACCAGATACCTTACACTTGTTCACATCCACACTCCTCTTAATGTTAGAGGCATAACCATCAGGCATCTTCACACCTTCTAGGAATTGGCATAACCATGTCATCTCATCCTTACCCAATGTGTAAAGTGCTGATGGCAAGGTGTATTTTCCATTGCCGAGCACAATGTGTTGATCCTTCCTGATGCCTAAATGCTCCATGTCAAGTCGAGCCTTCTCGCCATCCTTAGATTTCCCTTCCATACCTAGCAAAGTCCCCAATACGCTGTCACAAATGTTTTTCTCAATGTGCATCACATCCAAATTATGCCTTACGAGCAATTTTTCCCAGTATTGTAGTTCAAAAAAAATACTCTTTTTCCTCCAATTGTGCCATCTAGTTTCTTCCTCATGCTGCTTCCTTTTCCTTGTAGACTTCCCAAAAGTGATTTGCTCAAAACTTTCATACTGTTGCAGAACCCCTTCACCACTCAATGGCACTGGAGGCTCCCTTGTTTCCACAGTATTGTTGAAACTGGCCTTGTTCTTGCGCCACCTATGATCCATAGGCAGAAACCGACGATGTCCCATGTAGCAATGCTTGGATCCACATTTCAACCATAAGAAGTCGGTATCCTTGTGGCAGTATGGACATGCAAACTTGCCTTTTGTGCTCCAGCCAGATAACATCCCATATGCTAGGAAGTCATTAATTGTCCAGAGAAGAATTGCTCTCAAATTAAAATTCTTCTTCTCCTTGGCATCCCATGTCTCAACACCTTTTTCCCAAAGGTCTTTGAGCTCATCAATCAGAGGCTGCAAATATACATCAATATTGTTTCCTGGAGAGTTTTTTACCGGGTATCAACATTGACAACATCCAGAAAGGTTGTTTCAAACACAACCAAGGTGGCAAGTTGTAAGGATTAAAATGACAGGCCATATAGTGTACGCAACATTGACCATCCCAAATGGATTGAAGCCATCAGATGCAAGACCCAATCGAATGTTATGAGGATTAGAAGCAAAATCTTTGTATATGTTATCTACATGCTTCCATGCCCTAGAGTCAGCAGGGTGCCTCATTTTGTTATCTTGGACTAAGCCCTCCTTGTGCCAACGCATATATTCAGATGTGGTCGGATTCATATACAACCTTTGCAACCGAGGAATAACTGGGAAATATCTTAGGATTTTACGTGGGGCACGCTTGTTGGTTGCCTCCTCGTGATGCCTAGAAACCATTGGTTGCCATCTAGATTCACCACATGTTGGACATGTATCCATGGCTGCATATTCTTTCCGAAACAACAAACAATCATTGACACATGCATGTATCTTTTGGTAGTCAAGGCCAAGATCATGAATGACCTTTTGTACTTTATCCAATGTGTCTGGAACACAGTGGCCTTCTGAGAGAACAAGCCGAAACAACGGAAGTACGGCCGCTAATGCACTTTTACTAAGACCAAACATGCATTTAATCTGAAAGAGCCTTACTATAAAAGATACCTTAGTGACCTCCTTGCAACCTGGATACAATTCCTTCTTTGCCTCTGTTAATAGATTAAAGAATGCCTTTGCTTTTGCATTTGGCTCTTCATTAATTTTTCCTATGATGTCTTCGTGTATAGCACCACTGATTAGCGTTGAAACTAGTTCGGTCACAGAACCACTGTCACCTGTTTCATCATCATTGACAACTGCTGCAGCATTGCCCTCATCTGAATCATTTGCTTGGTTTCCTTCTTCGATGAAGCTCTCATCAAACCCTCTAATAACCAAGTGACTCTGAACCTGAGATTGTGTTCTGTAGGACATGCATCGACATCTTGAACATGGGCATGGTGCAGTTTCTCCTCTAGTAGTGCCATCAAATGTAGTTTGTATGAACTTTCTAAAATTTGTTTGCCACTCATTTGTCGTGAAGTGCATGCGCATCCAACTGCTATTATTCTGAGACATGGCTTTCTAGTCAAAGATTCAAATCACCAGTTGAGCCCTATAACAAAACAAATCAAAGTTAAATAGATTTTCAGTCATAATCAGTATTGATCTTTAAAGTTTAATGATAAGTTACTAATTCATGCAACATGCTTGGCTCTTTTGTGCGGCTTTCTTAGCCATACTAATAAATCATTTTGGTGTTGATGCTAATAACAATTTCAGAATTTGCCCTTTGCATCGCATTTTCAGAAATCACAGTTTCACATCCATTTTTTTAAAAAAGGATAGTTAATACCAATATCTTTGTGCAGTGGAGTTCACAGTTCAAAAGGCAGTTTGCAGTGGAGTTCACAGTTTAAAAAAGGTTCACAAGCAGCTCTGGATACTTCAATCCTGAGGGGACAGCTTCGCCTTCGTCCAGGTCACCAGGTTCAGCGAATCCGGCTCATTGCATCGCTCCTCCGGTAACCTTCTCTTCCTCAATTTCCCTTTGAGAATATTCCGCACTCAATTTTCCTCACTCATTTTAGGTCCTTTATTTTTATACCTACAACATATACTTTCTCTACTATTTCGACAAGGAACTGCGCCTCTATATGGGTCAGCGAGTTTGGCTACTTATATGTTGCTATCATTGTACTGCTTATTGCCTCTTTTTCCTAAAGAAAATGTTCACTACCTGCTTATCATACTGATTTTTCTACTGCTATTGTTTGATCTGCTAAAACAAAAGGGATTTATATTCAACAATGAAAATAGAACTGATAAAATAAATACTTTCACCCTTACAAGTCTCTTTTGAGTATTTCCTTCCACCCTTGCAAACTGTGGTATATCATACGCTAAAGTTGTTGTAACACGCTTCATATCGTCCATCAAATTAAGTAACGTTCTCCTTTACTTTGTTTATATGAATAATTTACTGATTATAGAGATTTTATGCTAAGAATATTCCTTTTCCCTTTTTATTACTTTTATTTTGTTAGTTCACCTTAAAATGAGCAAGCTCCATTATTATCGGTTGTTATTGTTATAGGATTTCAGGTGAGTGCATTTCCTCAGGCATTTGTTTGAAGCAATGTGCACATCTCAATGATTCTTGTTGTCAGTTACACTTGACAGTAATAACCATCTAAGACCCCCTCATGCAGTGCCTCTAGGTGGGAGAAAACAAAAAAGGTTCACAGGCAGCTCTGGATTCTTCAATCCTGAGGGGACAGCTTCGCTTCGTCCAGGTCACCAGGTTCAGCGACCAAAGGAACTGCGCCTCTATCTGGGTCACCAGGTCACCAGGTTCAATCCTGAGGGGATACTTCACTAGGTCCTTTATTTTTATACCTACAACATATACTTTCTCTACTATTTCGACAAGGAACTGTGCCTCTATCTAGGTCAGCGAGTTTGGCTACTTCTATGTTGCTATCATTGTACTGCTTATTGCCTCTTTTTCCTAAAGAAAATGTTCACTACCTGCTTAGCATACTGATTTTTCTACTGCTTAGCCAAAGTCAGAAGGATCACCTAAAGGAGAGTCCCTGGTTGAAGGCGTGAGAGTCCCTGGCTGAAGGCTGATGGCAGGCGTGGAGTCCCTGGCTGAGTGGCTGCTGATGGTTGTGTGTCCTGGCGGGTGGCTGAAGGCTGAAGGCAGGCGTGGAGTCCCTGGCTGCTGATGGTTGTGTGTCCTGGCGGGCGGCAGTTTGAGTCCCCTGCAGGCAGTGGCGGCTGTAATATGTACTAGTATAGGCATGCAGACAACAATTGGAAATTGTATGATTCATGTGATCATTTTCCTTGTATTATTTTCTATTTTTGGTTATATATCAGATTTTAGAAGATTCTTGTGATCCTTTTCCTTGTATTCTTTTCTATTGTTGGTTATATATCATATTTTAGAAGATTCTTGAGATCCTTTTCCTTGTATTCTTTTCTATTGTTGGTTATATATCAGATTTTAGAAGATTCTTGTGATTCTTTTCCTTGTATTTTATTCACCTGCATGTTTTTTGATGTGTGTCTGAGAGAACACAAACTTCTAGATTGTTCTTTGTATTTTTCTTGTAACGTATCAATAAATTGAATATATTTCCCATCGCGATCTAGACACAGAACGCAAAGTTGGATCATGGCTTAGACATGTCGTGCGCGGCAGGTCCGTATATACTACGATTTCCTTGGCCTTGCGCAGACATGAGAGTATATGACATAGGGTGGCCTCACCCTCCCTGCACGCCCGGTCGGTTTGGATGAAAAAAGAATTCTACGCACATGTCGCGTCTCGCTTTACACTGCTACTAATGCTACCACTTTACTGATGTTGTAATATCCAGTGAGCCACTAGGGACATTTTGCAACAACTGTTCTAGTGATAGCAATAACATCTTTCTCTTGCAACGAAAGTCATGATTATTGCAACGCACAAATAAAGTGGCAAAAAGGTGCATATTTTGCAACCACTTTTAAAGGCTGTGGCAATAACTAACACGTAATGCTACAACTTTACTGATGTTGTAATATCTGGTGAGCCACTAGGGACATTTTGCAACAACTATCTAGTGGTAGCAATAACATCTTCATGATTATTGCAACGCACAAGTAAAGTGGCAAAAAAGGTGCATAAATTGCAACCACTTTTAAAGGCTGTGGCAGTAAGTAACACCTAATGCTACAACTTTATTGTTGTTGCAATATCCGTGTGACACTAGAGTAATTTTGCAACAACTGTTCTAGTGGTCGCAATAACACCTTTCTCTTGCAACGAAAGTCATGGTTATCGCAATGCACAAAAAAAAGTGGCGAAACGGTCCATATATTGCAACCACTTTTAAAGGTCATGGCAATAAATAATATCTAATGCAACAAAAATATTGTTGTTGCAATATCTGTCGTG